>JABASD010005551.1:0-12147 GCA_019776165.1 Pogonognathellus flavescens
GCATATACTTAGATGCGTTCCTGTAACCTTTTATCTATATCTTACAATAAGATTTATTTTTAAAACAAATGTACACAGATCTAATTTAGACAAATTCACAAATGTTCACAAATTAATTATTTCCTGATAAATAAAATATTCGTTTTCGCGAATTTAGATATTCCAGAGATGGTCCTGTTTCGATGACGAATGTACATAGTGTGCCGACTTTGCCGACGCTCAGTGATGCTGAAAATGTTGATAATGATGCTGGTGATGGCACTGGAGTGACTGGAGATAATGAGGCAGAAGAGACACCTAATAAAATTGAGAATCAAAATGATCAAGACGATATTAAGGCATCAGGAAGCAGCAGCAATCAGACCCAGCAACAACATACTATTTCTATATACAGTTATTTAAATTCTGAAGAGTACAAACTGAAATCCATATTAAAGACAGCAGCTATACGTTAAAAAATGTTCCAGAAAATTATATTATGTTTTCGTACCAATTTAATAGCGTAATTTTTCTTTGGAATGCACTTTATTACTGGCTACTTTGAGGTTGTCTCAAAACACATTAATTTATCAAATTAATGACTACAAGGGCGTATCTAGAATTTGAAAATGGGGGCCGAGAAATTTGGGGGAGTATATAAAAAACTTTTTGTCCTCGGTCGTAACCCTATTTACTCGGAATCTGGGAGGGAGCTCGACCCTCCTTTGAAATACGCTCTTGTCTACCTCCTCAAAAATAATCTGCTATTATGCTATTAGAAAAAATTGAAGTTAGAATGCAATGGCTGGCTAAAACAGTTTTTGTTCCTTGATGACACATTCAAATAAAATAGATTACTATAACTTGTTTTGTAGTTAATACAGTTTATTACAACAAATCAGTAATTCAATTTATCACACGTTTAATTTAAAATTCAAGGTCAAATTATGCGGTTAATAATTATTATGCTTAATTTTAAGTAATCGTTCATGTAAGGCAACCTAATGCAAATATACATTTATTGGCAGCATTCGCTTGATGTCAGTTTTTCGCATCCAGAAACATATGCAGTACGTTGAGCATACTGTTGTCGAGCAAACGCGAGAAAAACTTCTTCCAGAGTGGTTTCACTCACAGAATATTCCTCAATGAGTGCTTCGAATTTAGATTTGATTTCTTCCATGGTTTTAAAAATTATATCCCATTGCAGAGTTGTGTTAAGTAATTGATACTGTAAAACGTTCTGTGGAAATAAAAAGGAAAATCAGATACTGATCTTAAATTTTTTTTAGTTTCTATTCAAGATGAAATTTTTTACTTGGTGTGAGTCCTTCAGAAAACAAGGGTACAATCGAGTTTCTATTTCCGTAGTTAGTGCCTTCAATTCTTCGGACTCCGGTGGGATCATTGGTTTTAGCTTGATTGTTGTAGAGTAACCCTGTGCAAATTTGGCTTTCAAATGCTGCACTCCTCCCAAACATTGCAATTGCCCATTCACCATTATGCCAAGACGGGAACAAAGGAATTCGCATTCATCCATGCTGAATAATTAAATAATAGGACACATATTTTAATTTTATAATGGGAAAGTTAGTTTCCACACTGCGTGCTTAAAATTGTTGAAATGATGAAACATTTACACAATTTACCTATGCGATGTAAGAACAATGGCTTGACCAGAACTCTTCACAGATGTAAGTATTTTCCAGAATTGTCTTCTACTAATTGGATCAACTGTATACCAAATTCAAAAATTAATAAAAGTACTATAATGAACGACACATTTTTGTTCACATACGAACTTTGAGCTCAGATTCTTAATTCCTATGCACAACGGCGTATCTAGGATTCTAAAACGGGGAGGGCTAGAACCTTTTGGTAGGTGCTCAGTGGCAAAAATGAGCAATTTTGTGACATTTTATTGAATCTGAGGCTCAAGACCGGTGATATACGTAGATATGCCTTTGACTATATACAATGATTTGCTGCCAAATGTGCTACTAACTAATTTACTAACCTCCGGAGGTTGGTTCATCCAACAGAATTATTGGAGGATCTCCAATCATTGCCATTCCAGCACTTAATCTTCGCTTCATTCCTCCACTATACTTTCCACACTGCACATTCCGACTATTCGTCAATCCTTATCAAATACACCAAAGATTATTTGTATGAAAACATTAAGCACACATCTAATAGTGCATCGATATAAATGAAAATTAACATTTTTTAATTAGCAAATGTACCTAATTTTTCAAGCCATGTATTCGTCTGTTGATTAACTTCTCCGGAGCGAACTCCTCTGAGTCTGGCGAAAAGTTGGAGCATCTCTTTTCCGCTTAACACGTTAACAATTCCATCAAATTGAGGGCAGTATCCAAAGCTTTTGTGAAAATTTTGTGGACTCTTTTGCAAACTGTACCTAACAGCAAATGCATTGCCGTTTGAAAGGTATTCATCTCCGGTTAGCATTCGGAATGTGGTTGTTTTTCCCGCACCATTCACTTCATAATTATTTTATGCACAATGAAATTAAATTGGCGAGCATTATATAATTATTTTATGCCATAAAATGAATTTACCTCCTAGAAGTCCGAAACATTCACCATGGTGGACACCAAAACTAAGATTTGACACAGCAGCAAAGGAGCCATAATTTTTACTCAACCTCTCTACAAGCAAATCGTCCACGGCATATCGTCCCCCCTCTGGAACAACTGGAAAAGACAAGTTTGGGTTTTGAATTGTATTCGCTGAAAGGAGTTTATATTAACTAAGTATTGACCTTATGTATCGCTGAAAGGAGTTTATATTAACTATTTACCTTGTGTATCTTGTCCATGAATCTGATCATGGACCCTTTGATCTTCAGCACGAACATCCTCATCTTGGGGGAGCTCTCCAAACGCGAATTTGTTCGTTTTATTCATCATTGCTCCTAGTATATGTAAAATTCTGAATTCCACTAGCAAAAATATCACCAAATATATTACTCCAAGAAGAAACAAACAAAGTAGCTCTTCTGATAATCCGGTAATATAGTTATCGCCAACAGTTTGAATTGTCCATGTTAGATACTCAGTTGGCTTATAGCAAGGCTGGCCAAAGCCCGTACAGTCATCTAAAATTAATAGTACATAAATTATTGGTTTTATTCAATAAATCTAACTAACTCAAACCTTTTTTGAACTAGTCATAGGATTCCAATAATTAATATCTGTGCATAACTGCATATTATTTTCATATTATGTAATATAAAATATATACCACAACATAGAAGATATGATGACCCTCCGCCCGAAATTAATAAAGTTTTATCGCACAGAATCTTTTTGGCATATGCCGACAGCTGATTACATTTGGTATTTCCGACTGCCAATTCTGTAAATTTATATAAAGATGCGGCAACCCCAAACGTGGGGAGAAGACGACTGATGTATTTAGTGATAGTTGTTCCAGTTTTGAAGCCGTCACTGGCACCGTAACGTAATGCTTGTTCCAATAAATTCACGATAAGATTCAGAATCATTCCTAAACAATCATTTGACAGCCAAGAGTTATTCACATTTGTTTTTTATGCATCACATGAAATATTTATCATTTATTGACACTATAACTGAAGAAATAAGAAATGTAAAATCAAAAAGTACTTTCAAAAATGAAATAATTAAGTATTTACTAATAAATCAGAAACAAGAATGTCAAATTGAGTTAGCAGATTACTCTAATTATGATGAAACCATAAATGAAGTGATAAAATACTGGATATAAATTCGTTTGTATGAGTATGAACTATAATGAGATGAGATGACTGTAATAATATGCTAGATTAAATTGAAGGAAATTAGATGTAAGTTTTGTTCTGACTAAAAATGATACGCTAATTAATTTTTTATGAACTAAAAACGAAACGGTAATGTAACTGTGCAAATGTAACAATCTATAATTCCTTCTTACCTGATAATACATGAATAATTGTCACTAGTGCATATCCTCCAGACACAGTGCCCACAAACGTACTGAACCAGTATGAAAATATTATCGCCGTTAAACCGAATATAGCAAGAACTAGAAGTATCACAGCTGCAATATGAATACAACCAATATTTTAGGATTAGGAAATTAGGATGACTTCCTCAAATTCATAGTATTAAATAAAGTTTCAATAGTAGCCACAATAAAAAACATTTTCAATACCAAATCCCCCGTGTGCCGTAAATAACTGGTATTTTTCAAATATGGGAAGACAAACTAGCATTACGCCTATGATTAACAGAATCAGAAAATAATCCCACAGTAAAGACGCTCCCCAGTAAATCAGTGGATTGACTCCTGTCATCGTTTGCAATTGCTTTGCCTTAGGTACAATAAATAATGGATCATAAAAATATTTCTTAAAGAGCATTACTTTTTAAGTAGGTATTCAAATACTCAATTAAAGTCGCCATTATAATATTACCTTGCATAGACGTTCTTCGACAGGAAAAACAATGTAACTTGCTGCAAGTAAAGCTAGACCAAGTGGTACAAAAATTGAAACTACAAGGGCAGCAAGGCTATCTTTCTCCCTTCTAGTTCTTAACAGTTCGTGAATTGTCGATTTCATCGGATGAACAGTCATTTCGATGCTTTGTTTACTAGACAGTGGAGCTAATTTCTTGAGTAAAGCGTTGGAAATACTATTAATCACCAGAGGGGCGCTATGCCCGGGAAGGGTCGAGAAAAATCCGGTTACCTCTGAAGGTTTTATTTCTGCAGCTATCATATACTTTTCTCTGTATGACCCCTCGTCTTTGAAGCCAGCATCCAATAAACCATGAATGATAGTTTTACCTTTTGCATCATACAATTTTCCCGAATTGCCGACGACTTTCTTAAAAGAACTGGCGAGCTCCTAAATACAGAATGTATATAAGTTCATATTATAGGGATGTTTATTATTATTATTAGGGTTTAGTAAATTAAAATTATTGAAGACAGTTATAATTTATTAAACCGTTTCTTCTGGACTTGATTTGTACAAAGTCACTGGTTTCTTGAAGAAGTTTGACGATATGGTGAGAGGAGGAGAAGTAGACTCAGGTGCAAGAATCAAATTGCACACAAGGATTGCAATAATCAGACAAACTACAGGAAGTAGCAACTACACAGATATGACAAAAGATTAGAAGCCTGCACTATATCATACTAATCATACATACATAAAACAAATAAAGTTGAATAAATCTTTGTGTATAGTATTATAGGTACCTGAAATATAAACAATTTTCTATTCCTTAGAGTGTACAAAAACCGTTTAATGATAAGTGCCCAAAATTGTTGCAGCCACAAAAGAGGTCCTTTAATTAGTGGAGCTTTTTGCGAGGCTACTCAAACAATTATTATTCACTTATAAATGAAATATAATTAATAATCATTGCTAATTTAATTTAGAATTGACAATATTTTTGTTCCTACATTCTTTGCTTTCATTTGCAAACTCATTTTTATTGTCTCCGTGATCTCCCTCACTGATTTCTCCGACTCTGTTAACATTAATAGTATTTCATAAAACTCACAACTCATTCAACTCACAAAAATTATATATGCTCAAGTAATTTCTACCTCACAAAAACTTCATCCATTGTGGTCAAAGAAAGACCAATCGTTTCAATTCCAATACTTTCTTTTTCGCTCATCAACGTTCCAAATAGATCAGGGAAGACGGACGTTTCTGCAGATTCAGATGGTAGCGTTATTGCCATCTCAGCGTCGTTAGCACTCTGAATGGTTTTAAAAGAGGCCTTTGGAACGTATACTTGGACCTTCTCAAGTATTATATCACGATTTGCGCCTTCAGTTACAGTTACATTCAAAGTATACCCAGTACCTGTGTAAAAACGGTATATTATTAATTACCATACCATGTATGCGGAATCAATATGCGAACTTAAAATCCTGTATTTTGAGCCCAAAATCATTTTTATCTCTTTTACCGTAAAACTTTTTCAAATACATGGATGTTCCGCTGCATTGAAGTTTTCCATCAGCCATAATTGCAATGCGGTCACCTAAAACGTCAGCTTCTTCCATGAAATGTGTTGTAATTATAATTGTTCTCTCTCCTCGCATTGCCTGTAGTATAATAAAACGAGGTGAATAAATGCGAGCAGCAGATAATTTATTTTGAAAGAGATCTAGAGGTAAGTTAACTCACAAGTAACAAGTCCCACACTTCTCGCCGAGCCTCTGGATCCAAACTAATTCGAATCCATGAATATAATAACAATTTTTACAATTATCAATTAAAACGTCGTGATTAATTAATTTGCGTTGATTAACTTGTAAAACAGATGGATGTGGCCAACTGACCAACCATAACTCACCCTGAAGTTGGTTCGTCTAACATCACAATCTGTGTATTAAATTCATCAATTTATTCAACAAATGCACGCAGAATTATGAACAATGATAAGTAATTCAATCAAGGTGCTAAAGGTGAAGTACCTTGGAACCTCCGATAAGAGCATTGGCGAGTGAAAGACGTCTCTTTTGTCCTCCAGACAATTTGCTTGCTGAAACGTTCCTTTTCTCTGCCAATTTTAATTTGTTAAGAAAGTCGTCGCCTTGTCTTTTTGCCTCAATTGTGCTCAATCCTTTCAACTGAAACAAAATTAAAATTGGGCTATGACAGTGAGCTGTGTTATAGACTACTTCAGATAAAAATAAATCTGTCCTTATTTACCCTTCCAAAAAATTCAAGGTGCTCTGCTACTGTCAATGTATCAAAGAGCATATTATGTTGAGGACATAAACCTAAATTCTCCCTTACTCCAGCCATATCATTAACTATGTCATGCCCGTTGATCACGGCTGTCCCGCTGGTAGGAGAAAACATTCCTAGTGGAAAAGAGTTGCCGTTTATTAACTCGAAAAAATAAGTTTGTGTTTCAGTAAAGTAAAAATGCAGGGAGCATTTTGGCCGTTCTGAATTGGCCAGTTAAATAAAAACTTATTATTATTTATATGGTTGAACAGACTACTTAAACCTCTGATATGGTTAAAATTAAAATAAAAAATTAAAATTAAAATTAAAGTCAAAATAAACGTTAATTTGTTAAAGTCAAAATAAACGTTAATTTGTTAAAGTCAAAATAAACGTTAATTTGTTAAAATGACCTCTAGAAGCCAAAGAAGCATTAATTTTAACTTATTATTATTATTATTGATAATTACCGGTAAGCATCGACATTGTGGTAGTCTTTCCGGCTCCATTGTGTCCTTTCAATAAATAGTCACATTTTATTTTTATATTTCATTCAATTATACATACAAAGGCGTATCTAGGGGGGTCACAGGGTGCTCGGGCACTCCCCCCCCTCAAACGTATCAAAAAATAGGTTATTTGCGACCTTCGGCCGCAAATAACCTATTTTTTTCACTTTGGGCACCTCCCAAACTATTTGTGACCTCCAAAATGACAATTCTAGTTACGCGCCTGTATAAATATATTAGAAGATGGAGAAAAATAAACATTCATAATAATAAATTCAGTTTTTAAAATGACAAACCTAGAAGAGCCATGATTTCTCCATTATACATCTTCATTGTGAGCCCTTTCACCGCTATTTTGTTTTTACCAAAACTTTTAGTAAGATTTTTAATTTCTACTCCAGCAACTAAACCAGACGGTTCTTTTTCGAATTCAGGCTTATTAACATCAGTCTCCTCGGGTGGTGCTTGAGAGGTCGGCAAACTCGGCGTTACTTTTCTCGACCAACAAGGGGCAGCCTAATTATTATATTATAATTACAAAATGCAAACTATGAAGTTATTTTTCAAACTGCATGAAATAAAATTATCCGGAATAAAATATTAACGCGGGCAAGGAAAGGACGTATCTAGGATTTAAATCTGAGGGCACCAGGGCAGAAAGAGAACCCCGTTTTTCGGAATTAGGTGGTAGGTGCTACTAATGCCGTTATAATATTACAGGATTAAATAAGCAAATTAAAATTGAAACGCAAATATTCATGAGTCATGAGGGAATTAAATTGAAATAAATATTCTTGATGTAAATAATTTAATGGAAATAGATAAATTTTCTTAATTATGGCGTATTTAGTGGGCGGCTACTGGTCCCTCCCTTTTCCAAAATTACATCGTATACCTCGGTATATAGTATAAAGCATTTTGCGGGCAAGGGCGTACCCATGAGTATGGGCTTGTCAGGCTTGAGACCCTCAGATTTCGGAAAAATGAGTTCGGCCGCAAATGTCTGACAATCCCTTTTTCCAGGAATCTGGGGGAGGGGACTCAAGACCGGTGATCCCATACGTAGATACGCCCTTTCAAAAGAGTATCTGAGGATGCGCTTTCTTGACCCCCAGTTGGTTAGATTTAGGTATATATTACATTTACCAGTAGTTTAGCATGGAAAGAAAGATATGAAATACATTACCCTGAAGAGGAAATACCACGGTCTTCGAATTCCATAATCGGATGGCAAGACACATTCCAAGTAGAGAGTAAGAGAAATGTATAAAACAGAACTGATGATGAACATAAGAAATATCAGAAACAAGCTTATTTCATCTATGGTGCTGTATGAATCGAACAGAGTACCCCACGTAGCCCCACCACCTGTAAAGGAAATTTTTATTGGTGGTCACAATGGTTTGTACCACTGGTTGTATTTAATACTTTTTTCTAAAGTGATTAAAAATTTACAAAAGTGAACCTCAAGTAGGTCAAGTACGCTAATGAATTTTATGCGTCAAATGCGTTTTTATCAATCTTTGACGTTCCATTCCAATCGATGCGATGCATTGATATCTCAAATACATAAAAAACAGACGCACAAACAAACTCACCTGACTTAGGTTCACTTTTTCTTGTTATTCAATAAAAATCAACGGTTAGCGGTAGAAAACATTTTGAATACCAAAGTGTGATCTACCCCTTTATTGTGTTCCATCAAACTTGAGCTGCTTAAAATGTCCATACTTAATCAATGATTTCAAGGAAATAAACAAACCATTTAGTTCAAATTGGACAATCAACTGTAGAGCCCAGTAAAGACCCATATTAGGCAGAAGTGCAGATGCCAATTTCTGATGCACGGTTAAGGTGTGAAATGTGGCTTCCATTGTATTCGCTACAGCGAAGTAACTTACCAGCCAAATAACGAGTCCTGCTGATATTCCAATCATTGCTAAAATATCAACAAAATTAACTTTGCAGAAAATCAGCATTGCGAATAACTTTCAAACTAAATAAATAAATACAGGAATAAAAATTACGTCTGCCAAAAAATGAGGACAAGAAAAAACAGAAACATGTCGATGATATTATATAGAGGAGCATCATTATCCAGAAAAGACTCCCATCACTTTGACGGAAAAAAGGTCCAGCCGCCGAGTCAAAAGCGATGAATAATAGAAGCGTTACAATTGTTATGCTAATAGTAAGGACAATCATTGAGTTGAACAGCCAGCCAAGCCAATGCATCCAGTTCGGCAGTCCCATCATTTTCATTAGTTCCTATAGAAGATTTTTTACCGTTATCTATAAGTAATTATAACTTAATGCAAAACTAAAATTAACATTTTACCTTAATCCCTGATTGTTTTTCGTTGATGACTCCACGCATTATAGCCGGAACTATGAATATGAAACTAATCACTAGGAATGCCGGAAAAATTGAAGTGTAAATGGATAAAAGAAATCGGAAGTCTTGTGGTTTTACAAAAGAAGGATACGGAAAGGCTTGAAGCGAAATCTGTAGTGTAAATACGTGTTTGTCATATCATATATATTCAAAATTCAACAATTGTGTCCACATATTTCGCATAATCATTTTGCATAATCATCCGTATAATTATGTGAATTATGTCTTGAGTAAGTTATGGTAGTTTTCAGCTTACACTGTAGTCAACTGCTTTATCCGTCATGAGTTTAATCAAAGCTTTATCCAATAGAATTTGTAAACCTATAACTCCACTTTCAGCGTATGTTTTCCCTAAAAAACAAATTAATATATGTGTATCCTGTGTATAAAAATTGACAAACATCAATTATCCAATAGAATTTGTAAACCTATAACTCCACTTTCAGCGTATGTTTTCCCTAAAAAACAAATTAATATATGTGTATCCTGTGTATAAAAATTGACAAACATTCCACAATAAGTAAAAGTATAATACTGTATTTTCCAGGTCCAGGCTCAGGATACCGTGGAAATATTGTTTCGGTTGGAATATCCTCAGGGTTGTCGTCGAAGTAGTAGTAGCGCCCAGAGTGCAAATTACGAATAGTGTATGCTACTTTTCCACTCAGGTCTTGCAATCCATTGTGAAATATAACTGCAAAAATCGGCTTGGGAGATGCTGTCGTTTTATCAATCCGTTGAAATTCAGATTTCTCCAATGCATCTTGTATTTTTTCTTCCGACTTAAATCCCTTAAACGTTAGAGAAGGATCTGAAAGATGGTATTATAAAATACCCACCCGGCACACATGAGAATAAAATAGGATTAATGATTTAAAATAGAATGGGTAACCAAAAGTTTATTTTACACCTTATTACAGTTACTGTTTATGAATATAAATTGCATTGACTCATGCATCTAAATAAATGATGAGATAAAATAAACTGAACTAAACTAACCTATGCTTTGTTGTAGGTTTGTCATTAACTCCTTAGTTCGTTCATTTTCAGGAGTGAAAGCTATAACACAAGACGAGCCATAGCAGGAGTTCCTGAATTTGGACTTGAAGTTTTCAATCAGTGTCTGACAATATCAAACCTTAAGTTAATTAAGTATGCATACGTCTTACAAAGCTGACGCATTAAAACATGACAAATAATGTAACATTAGTACATTAGTAATGATCCGTCAACAGTAGAAATAAGGGTCAAATCATGTTTTGTTGATTTAATTACTGTTTCTGTTCGGGGTCCGAAAACTTTGGTATTCATCGGTCCTGCACCATATCTTCCTCCGTCTTGGTCATAATCAACAGTGCCATATGATTGACCATACTGATTGTTATTACCATTACCATACGATTGTGATCGTCCACTAGGCGAGTGCTGTGGTTTATTTAAATTCCCAAGAACGAGAGCAAAGATCATGGCTAAGAAACCTATTAAGATTGTCGGTAAAATGATTTCCATCGCAGTGACGCAGTAATGTCTTCTTCGAAACAGCAAGTTTTTCCATATGATCAGCCATAATCTTTTACCTATTACGGCAGCAGAGGAACTTGCCATATTATTATCACTTGTATTGCCAAACTGGTTTCTGTACTACATGCACTGTTACACTTACAAATGTTGACAGACAATAAATTAATTAATGGACTAAATTAATGATAAATTAAAATTATTCTTTAAAATACAAGTCAATGAAAACCCAACAAGAGTACACATAAAATATGGGTTTCAAATTCGGTACAGGTGCAAAATTGAATGCTTATGTGTTGTGTCTGGATCTCGAACATTATGCATGAAGACAATATTTTTTGTCTTTGTCAAAAAATAAAGCAAAATATAATACATTTATAACTATCATTTACAAATCACCTGGTAACAAAATATTAATTTTGGACTTCAATTAATTAATTTATTTATTATTTCAATATTTATTATACAATTTCATTGAAGTTTTTTCTAGCATCCCAAATAATAGAAATAATTGGTTTGTTCATTGTTCGTTGGATCAAGAGGAAGATCTTCTGTCATCTGTGAAGATACTACCCTCGAACTCTCGACTCTCGACTCGACAAAAAACTGAAAATCCCAGAAGCTCTATATATATAGCTATGCAAGCAGTGAAATAGCTCTAGCAGCTATTAGGGCACAATTAATGGACACGTTTTCCCTCAAGAATCCAAAAATGAATTATTTGTGGTGAGTTCACAAATAAGCCGTTTTTGTTCCCTTGTGCGCCCAGACTCCTGGTGCCCCATCCAGATTTGAATCCTAGATACACCCTTGCTAAATGCAAACTCATAATCGAGTCAGTAGTAGTCAACTTACTTCTTTTAGTACACAATATTATAAATCAAATTCCTGAGTAATATAAATAAACCATCGCAAAACGGATTAAAAATGTATCGGAAAATTGCCTGTTCAGAGAGCTGGACCAAATACGTTGACAAAATACTCAAAATACTATCAAAATA
>JABASD010005552.1:0-12146 GCA_019776165.1 Pogonognathellus flavescens
GGGGGGGGGGGGGCTGACTGTAAACCATGTGAAAATTTTGAGCCTTTGGTCACCGACTTTGTCTGGCAACCCTTTATTCCCCGGAATCTGGTGGGGGGCCTAACCCCGATGAGTCCATACAAAGACACACCCTTGTTTACAACTGTGTTCATATATTTGTGTATGTATTTTGCCCGTTCTATAAAAACATGTTTTTATTAGGATATAAAGTAGAATAAGAATGTTATGCAAGTTTAAGGTAGTATTGGTCATTAAAAGAATATGTTAAAAAATTATTATCTTTTATTGTTAGATAACTTACTTGCAATGATGAATCCCAGAACCAGTTGTTGTTTATTTGTCTGCACGCAAATACATGACACTTGAAATGTTGCAAAGTGTACAGCCACGTGTATATTCAACATTATATTCATAGGCAGAATAATATAAATTTATAATACACATATTCTTTGCTTCGATAGATAAGATACGTTCTATACAGCTGACCTTTATTTGTAGCAATAATGATTTGATCCTTTCTGTACGATACATTGGTAAATACTCACCATCTATTATCAGTTACTTATATAATTATTTATCCTGGTAGCGGTTGTAATTTGCACACCTTTCCACCCTTTTGTACGAGGTAAATATATTTTTTCGCGAAATCGAAAAAATAATATTCAAGTTCAATGTCAAACAGAAACAAACTGTATGCAAACCAAACCAAATGATGTTTTCCTTATAACATTTATTCTCTCTGTAACACTTTCAGTATTTCTGACAGGAGTCAATATCAGATAAACGCCAGACGAGCTAATGCTTTTGAGAAACTACAGATAAGACTAAGGCCATGAAAAATTCATTTCATTCTCACAATATATTCCAGTCATTCAACTGATTATATTGAGTGCATTTATAGTTAACCCCTATGAGACATGATGAGACAACATAATAGTATATTAAATTTGTAATTTCGGTCAGATGGAAGTCAAATAAATCATATTCGTGATCAATTTCAATAAATATAATATATAGTAACAATAATTATTCTGCTGTTAATTTATTTGTCAACCCTTCCGCGAATTAGTTTATAATATTTTGTTTTTGTGCTACTTTAATACAGCTTTGACTGGTTTGCCAATTGTATTAGAATAGATTTTGCTCGCTGGCGTCGGGGCGTCCTGTAGGAATAATATGAAACCAACGCCTGCTCTGACGTAAGGCCAAGAAAATAATCAATTCTTTTCATTTTCGCTGCTAGAGTTAGTTTCAAAACAAGGTTACATTCAAACTCTAAACAACTTTGTTCTCCTGCTAGACAAAACCAAATGTACTCAAGTGCAGAAGTTAGATAGTATTCTTAAATAATTTAAAATGCAATTAAAATTAAGACAACATAAGTCAATTTCTACGATTCAATTTAATTCCAGGAATGTTTAAGTTTAGCAGTGTAAATCCTCCAAATTGTTTTTGTAGCTGTCCCATAATTAAATTCTTTATATAATATCAAGGAAATGGGATATTCAGAGCCGGCCTTAGCTGCTAAGGGAAAAACAGCTAAAATGACTGGATTGGACATTATAGTTGAATGGATAGCATTTAATTGCCAGCCACAATAACTAAAAGTATTTGGTAAGAAAAGTTTCCATTCATCCATTCAATTTAGAAATGTGAAATATTTGCAAAAATTATATTTTTTTGCTGTTCGCATTGATTTAAATAATATCTATAATATTTTATTTTGCAATTATCCAGGAAAATTGTTTTGAATGCAATATTTTTAGGGTGGTCCAACCCAAAAACCGAAATACTGGGTGCGTTTTTCACTGTGAGCATTTAGAACTAATAATAATCGGTAATTCGTCGAGAATAATATTTGAAAAACTAAAAACGTATTTAATTTTTCCCTGCTGTGCGTTTTTATAGCTATATCTTCAGTATGCTTTGAGACTTGCAAAGGCAAAACCAGTATTGCACAGTGTAGGCCCTGTAAAACGAACGGCCGGCCTTAGAATTCCAATACATATCTAGGTAATTGGTATTTTATCATACACAATGTTATTACTAAAAGTAATGCTCCATTAATATGTATTGTCAATTATATTTACGTAAACTTTAAATTTCTTAACGCAAAGCGAAACTACTATTATTAGCCAGTAATCGGACAGAAGAACATTTGTGATTATTTTATATAAAGTTATTTGCTATTAAAGTTTCAGCCTTGATTTTCCGCAGTATATATTACTTGACAAAAGAATTAAACTGTGTCGAGTACACTTATCGAAATGTTGTCCTCTGAATACTACAAAAATTTGATTAGGATTCTGAATATTGGTAATGTAACCGGAATTATTCCTCATACGTGGGATTTCAAAAATAAATTGTTTAAAATTCAAAGAAAATGGTATACCAACCTGAGATTTCACTTTTGGATCATTGTATTGACTTTCCACGTATTATTTTCTCTGCTTAGAGTGGGGCACTCTGTACGACACCAGCAATTTTTGGAAAATATGAGCATATCATTAACATTCTTATTTGGATGTATAGTGATTTCGGTATTTTTCTATTTCCTTGCCTTCAAGATGGTACAATTTCTTCAACTTTCAAACATTTCAATGACTTATCTTAGACGAGTCGACAGTAAGTACTGGCTTTAATCTGTTTTACTGTATAATAAATATATACAGTACTGGTGCTATATTCAGCAATAAAAACTATTAATACATGAGTGGGCATACCTTTGCATGTAAAAAGTAATATCTGGGTAAAACATTCAATATATGAGTGGGACTATTTTAACAATTGTTACTTTTTTTAGTAATGATTGTTATTTATTAATTTTTACATGCAAAGGTACTCATGTATTAATAGTTGTTGCTGGATATAGCACCAGTACTGTAGTTACTAATTTAAAAAATATCTATAACAATTTTTTTTGTATTTGCTTTAGGACTATATTTTCTAGATCATAAACGGCACGTATTAGAGAAATTTTATAGGTCATTTCCCCATCTAATGTATCTTTGCTATATCATTGGAGCATTGGTGACCTTCAGTATTTGTATGACTCATCATGATGAAGTCGCACTTCTCACATCCGTAATACCCAAGCAATACAGATACACAATATTTTTGACAGCATACTCATTAATTATAACTGTACTCTCATTTACTGCGTGGACAGTTTTCTTCTTCATTGGTTATCCATTGTTGGGGCACGGTTCAGCTTACATAATTTTTCTGCGAGAAATGAGGTAAATATTATAATTGATTTTACAAATATAATTTTTATATTACATGAGTTGAACTTTATTTGAAGTAAAATACTGAATATATTTCATTCCTAAATTAGGATGCAAAATGGAAGAGCTTATGCCACAAGGAAAATACTTCGGGAATCAAATTCTATGATTATAGAAGTGCGCGCATTACAAATATTAAATATTATGTATAATGAACTGTCGAAAACATTTCTTTGGCTTCTCCAATCGGTAGCTACCAGGTGCATTTTGGTGAATAATTACATTATGTTTGTTAATACTTCAAATGTGACAATAGTTAGATATGTTATTTTTCACGTTATGGTCGCCAATAGCTTTCGTCTGCTGGTTTTGTGTACTTAAATTTGGGGCAATTGGTACGAATCTTTCTGTTGGGAGCAAGCAGTCGTGGAAGAGCCACAATTTGGAAATGAAATTATTCTGTCGATCCTGGCAAGTTGTTAATATTAAGGTGGGAAATTTTTCAGTAATTGATAGAGAGAGTTCGGGGAATTATATTCTATTAATTAGTAAGGGCACCACAAAGCTATTGCTAGCTTTTAATAACAGGGTAAAACAAAATGTACCGGATTTTATATTTGTATGACATTTCTTATATCCTTCTGAAATTATGTTTCAATAAATTTTAGCTGTAATAAAGTAGCACAAGAATAAAATATTATTTACTAATAAGTATCCAAAGGGTTGTTCAATAAGTTAGCAAATATAAGACACTTTTTCATTCAATTTATTGTGTGCTCCCTAGAGACGTCAACCGGTTAACCGAAAGTTAGGTTAACTTTTTAACATAGACTTATGTGAAGTCACCTAAGTTTATGTATTTGAAGGACGTAATACAGCAGCAGAATTAAATCAAGTGATTTTAAATATTAAATATATCAGCTCAATCAGGCGCGTAACTGGTATTGCCATTGGGGGGGGGGGGGGGGTGGGTTAAGGGGGGGGGTGGGTTACAAATAGTTTAGGGGGGCGCCCGGACACCCTGCAACCCTTTATATACGCCATTGCGGCTCATCAAACCAAATTCAACACAAGATAGTTAAACGCTTAGGAAAGACAACTTTCTCAATAAAATATTTTGCTTTTCAAATATCAAATATTTAAAGTATATTGCAGAGTTTTTAAATTATCGTTGTGATTGTTTTAAATTAAATTGGTTATTAACAAGGAGTTGGTATACCTATTCTTCCTTTTTTGCGCATCAATTCATACTTACATGTTTTATTATGTAATTAATGGAAAGTTTAAATTATGAATGGTTAGGAAAACGTTTTGTATTTACGAATGATGATTTTAACGACTTTTATTATTATTGTGATGCATGATTTACTTTTTTAATCTAGCAAAATACAAAAAAAATCGAAATAAATATTCTTAAAAAACGTCAGCTGCTGTCAATGATTTTTATTGGGCATTTAAATATAAGTGTACAACCTTATAGGCATATAAACGTAATTCTATACACCATTTTTGCTTTCCCTGTATATTTGAATATATATCACAGTAAAGGTCGTATTAGAAACAGTATAGATAAAGGAAATGAAAATAGAATTGTTTCATTAACAAATACATGACTAGTTTAACAACAGTAGAAAAAGAAATTGACATTACAGAGTGACATTATTGGGAAAATTTCATATATAATTACAATGAACAATTAAATATACTCAAAAGGATCATTCACTCTATCTCACATGCGAATTTGTTTCTAGTTCATGTATCAGTCAGAATAGATATCAGTTGATAGGTATTGCTAGGATATTTGCCGGATACCAATCGTGAATGCCAATATTGCATTCATACCATGATTAAGTAGACAAAAATAATAGCTGAATTTTTTTACATAATATGTAAAATAGATATAAAAACAGAAAACAACTCAGTAGAAACTAATAAAAATATTACCGTGAAATGATAAAAAATAGTAGAATAAAAACCCCGTTATACCGAAAAAGAAATATTTGCATTTCATTTCATAGGCAGAAGATCTACCCACGCAATAGCTGGTTTTCCGTGAAGATTAGTACTAAAAATTCGCATGGCGTCTCCATTTTTGACCATGACTTTGCTGCTCCATCCCAAGCCTTGACCCATTGCTCTATCGCTTTGTTGGAAACTCGTCTGTAAAATCAAACATGTCATTTTAACAAATTTCACGCAAACTATTAATCCTTCATGTTTAAGTGACAAAAAATGTTAGAATTTTTCTTACACTTCCTAAACCATTTCCATGAAATCCAAAGCTTTTCATTGGAGTGACTTCGTACCAAAGTCCATCCACGTTAAATTGGGGTAATCCTCTACTTTTCAACATTAACATTTCAGGAGAGATGATTTGACCGAGACCGCTTTGAGTTCTTGCAGTATTAATATTTTCGTTACCGTTATATACTACCACATTGTTTCCAAGATTGCTACTTGGGTTGAAAGGATTGTACCCGAATGGCAATTGACGCATGAAATTATTTGGTAGTCCATTCACATTATTTTGGGCTACAAAATTATTTGTGTAAGTGCCTACATCGTTTATTCCACCGTATAAATTGTTTGGCCATTGTTGAACTGTACCAATGCCATTATTTACGCTTAGTTTTTCATTGTTGATATTTCCAACTAGTTCCAATCCATTATTTACGTTTAATTTTTCATTGTTGATATTTCCAACTGCTCCCAATCCATTATTACCATTTTCAAGTGATCCTAATCGAACATTTACGTTTGCAAATGATTTTACGTCGTTTGAATTATTAATTTCGCCTAGTCCATTACCAGTATTTATGTCTGTTAGTTGGTTCACGACTGCATTTTGAAATTCATTATTATTTGGTAAGTTTCCAAGCACAGCTTGATTATTTATGTTTCCCAAATTCGGTTGAATAATTTCCCCTGCTGAAAATCCAGAAACACTGCCAATTGGATTTTCAATATTTTGGGTATTTAGTTGTGTACTGGGAATTGGCAAACCCGAGTAGAGGTTTCCATTCATTTGACCAAATCCTCTAATTGCAGTGTAGGGGTTAATTAATCCATCGTCAATAACTGGAGAAATCTCATTTAGTCTGTTGCCCCATCCTTTTCTTCTTCTTCCAAACATTACTCGTCGAACTCCAAGTTTATCAACGGTGACTCTTTTTATATAGCCACCACCTAGAATCATTGCACGTCTGTATTCATTGAATGCCCCAGATCCTCTAAGTTTGGCTAGAAATCTTTGATTTAATTCTTGGTTACCTTCTTCAATGTTCTTAGCCTGATCCAAGATTGTTGGTGGACTATTTAGTAATGTGTTTTCTGCCGCTGCCACATTATTTGGAGAAACGGCAGCTGCCACTGGATTTGTAGCATTGTCAGCGTTTACAGGAACAGTGATATTTATGCCATCCCGTCGTAATTTTCCGTCAAGGTTTAATAAATTTGGATGTATTCTGATTCCTGTTATATTGTCGCTTTCTCGGTTCTTTTCTTGAAGCAGCTCATTTGCACTCACAATTACGGGACCGATTTCGTTTTCACGACTTAACTCTTTCATACGCTGCGATACGTTGTTCATTTCTTGATTTCGTGTATTCTCTCGAGGTGCTGCTTGGGATGGTATTTTTTCTCTATTTTGTACTTGGCCTTGTACATTTTCGTTCCTCAATTTTTGATTACGAGAGTTTTCTAGGGGTGCTACTTGGGCGCGCACATTTTCTCTGACTCCCATTTGGTTCTGCATATTTGCAATGCTCATTTCTAAAATACGTGCATCCTGACGTGATTTTAATTGGGTGCGCATATTTTCTCTAATTTTCATTAGGGCCTGTTCAATTTCATGGCTCATTTCCTCGCTACGTGTATTCTCAGGGGGAGTTACTTTGGCACGAACATTTTCTAGTACTATCATTTGACCCGGAATATTTTCAATTCTCATTTCTTGATTACGTGTATTCTGGCGAGGTGTTACTTGGGTTCGTGTATTTTCTTTAACTCTTGTACGGCTCTGTCCATTTTCATTGCTGACTTCTTCACTACGCGGGTTCTCTTGTGGTGTTACTTGGGCTCGCGTTTTTTCCTTTACTCTCATTTGACCCTGAACATTTTCATTCTTAGTTTCTTGACTACGTGTGTTCTCAGGAGGCGTTATTCTGGCTCGCACATTTTCCAGTATGAGCATTTGACCCGGCACATTTGCAATTTTCATTTCTTGATTACGCGAGTTTTCACGAGGTGCTACTTGGGTTCGAATATTTTCATTAACTCTCCATTGTCCCTGTTCATTTTCTTTCCTCGTTTCTTGACCACGTGTGTTCTCAGGAGGCGTTATTTTGGCTCGCACATTTTCAAGTATTAGCATTTGACCCGGCACATTTGCAATTTTCATGTCTTGATTACGCGAGTTCTCACGAGGTGCTACCTGGGTTCGAATATTTTCATGAACTCTCCATTGACCCTGTTCATTTTCATTTCTCGTTTCTTGACTACGTGTGTTTTCAGGAGGCGTTACTTTTGCTCGCACATTTTCCAGTATTATCATTTGTCCTGGTGCAATTGCAGGCTTCACTTCTTGATTACGTATGTTATCACGAGGTACTGTCTGGGCCCGCACGTTGCCTCTAACGTTTATTTGGCCCTGCACATTTTCATTGCTGATTTCTTGATTACTTGTATTCCGACGAGGTGTTACTTGGGCTTGAATATTTTCTTTAACTCGGATTTGATTTTGCCCACGTTCGTTGCTAATTTCTTGACGACGTGTGTTCTCACGAGGTGCTGGCTGGGGCCGCACAATTTCTTTGATTTTTATTTCGCCTTGAATATTTGCATTAGTCATTACTGCATTACCGGCGTTCTCACGTGGTGCTATATGGGCTCGCACATTTTCTTTACTTCTTACTCGGCCTGGTTCTTTTTGTCCACGACCTACTTGACTTTGTATGCTTTGTCCAAGACTAACCTGTCCCTCCAAATTTTCAACAAGTCTTTGTTTGCCTTTCGCATTCTCAGCCCGTCCACCTTGCCCTGTCCTATTTTCCGTGCGTCTTCCCTGCCCTTTAATATTTTCAGTCCGTCTTACTTGGCCTTGCATTTTTTCATCCCCTCTAGCCTGACCTTGAACAATTTCAGTATGTATTTCTTTACTTTGCTCTTTTAAAGCACGTAGTTTCAGGCCCAGTGTAATGTTCCTACGCTGTTCTTGATTTCTTTCTGTTTCGACGCGTCTTCCTGATTTCCCTTCGTTGACACGGAAGTCGTTCACAATAGGTTTTTCTTGATAGTTATTTTTCGTGCTGTTTGTTTTTTGGTTCCGTCCATATTTGGTAGGCCCTTCCTTGCCATTATTTGGTACACTGCCCTCCTCTTGTTCATTATTTTTTTTAACCGTATCCCTGTTTCCTAAGTCGTTGGTACTGGCGAAGCGACCACTTTGACCTGGTAGATTTTGGTAACGTTTCATATAGTCGTATTCACTTACTTGAAACGTTTCACCATCTCCATGTTGACCATGATTTGCTTCGATTTCGGCTTGATTTTCCCACTCAGTTTCGTTTTCTTCCTGTCTGCCTTTATCTGCATCGTTTTCAATCCATATATACGTAACATCCTCTATGTCATTTTCAACAGGACGGTCTTGATAAGTTTCGTCTTCGTCACGTGTATTATGCCCGATATCATTTTCATCGCGCCCCACCTCAGCTATCTCGTCCTCTTCCACATCATTTTGGTCTAGCTCATTACCATCGCGTGTGTTTTGGTTTCGTCTGTATTTTTCAGGTATTTGTTGGCCGATTTCATTTCCATCTTCGCGTTGTTCATTTTCAAATTTACTGGATGATTCTTTTTCCGATTCGTTTACGTCTTTAATATTTTGGCCACCTTCATAATACTTTTCTTCGCTACCAAATGGTATCTTAGAGCTAAAGCGATTATTCCTCCCCGTAGGCCGCCCACGATCATTTTCCAAACGCTTCATCGGCACTCTCTCATTTTGCTTACGTCTTACTTTCTCTCTTTTATTTTCTTCACCTAAATTCTGGACTTCCTCATTTTCTTCGTATTGATTTTCTTCACGCCTCTCCTGATCTGTTTCATTTGCTTTATGACTATGTTGATCTCGATTATTATTTCTTCGTCTTCCTTGACCTTGCTCAATCTCACTTTTTTCCTTCTCAGGCTGTTTTTCTTCGAACCTTCTTTCGTCTTGCTCTTCTTCCCGCTTTTTGCCTTCATCTTGTCGATATTTTTCCTGTCTATCTGTATGCCATGAATTTTCGCGTTGCTTTTTTCCTAATAATTCCTCGTCATTTAGATTTGCCTGCTGTTCATTTTTTTGACGCGCTTCCTGACTTGTTTGATTTTTTCTGCCTCTATTTTTATTTGTCTCGTTCTCCCAACGTCTCTCTTGCCGTTGTTCAGTCTCTTTATTTCTATTTTCGTCTTTTTCATATTCAACTGGACTGTTTCCACGTCCATTGTTTCTTGAACTGCTCCCACCACGCGCATTTGTGTCCCGGCTAATAGCGATTTCTCTGTGTTTCTCTTGATTGACTGTTTCATTTCTTCTTTCGTCGTTTTTGTTTTGACCCATTCGTCTTTCCTTAGTATCGTTTTCGCCCCGTCTTCTTTCTTCAACTCTTTCATTTTCATCTTCGTCATAGTGTCTTTCAAAGTCGGAGTTAATTTCAGATACATTGCTTTCTAAATTCTTGTCTCCTTGACTGACGCCGCCTCTGAGAACGATTTGTTTTTGAACCGCCCTATCAGAGTCTGCTCCAGTAACGATTAAATATCCCCAACCGTTTTTATTTTTTTCGCCTACAACGTACATAGAATGTTTTATTAATCGCAAAAATTATAATTTAAAACACCAAATTTTGAAGTGAAATTAAGATTAAGTTATCCTAAAATTATATACTTTTTGGATGTGACGATGCATACTTAAATACAAAATATACTCAGAAGCAAGGGCGTACCCAGAATTTCTGTTTAGGAGGAAACCATCCAATAAATTGACAATTGATGATGGCACCATCGTAAAAAACACCAAAAAATGGCTTAACAAATTACGCCTTTTATGTGGATTGTTTTGGGGCATGTGCCGCTGTGCTCCCCCCTCGGCACGTCCTTGCTTTTCAGAATCATATTATCATAAATATTTAAATTAAAAAGTATTTATTGGTCTCACTATTTTCTTCGGTTTCCTGATTTCTGGCTCCACCTCTTCGTCTTCCATGGATGTCAGCTACCTCTTTTGGTCTTCCTTGGCTTTCACCTTCATTTCTTCGTCCTCCTTGTTTTTCATTTTCATTCCACTGCCTCTCTTGGACTTCATCTTCACCTCTCCTTTTTCCTTGGCTTTCCCCCTCATCTCTTCGTTTTTCTTTGTCTGCACTCTCATATCTTGGCCGTTCTTGCCTTTCGTTTTCAACCCTTCTTCTTTCTTGTCTTTCAGCTTCATCCCTTCTTCTATCCTGATTTTCATATTCACCTCTCTTTCTTTCTTCTTTTCCATCTGAAATTTTTCGGCCCCCTTTGCTTTGATCTTCACTTATTTTTTCTGATTCTTCTGTTTCAGTCCTTCCTCTTCCATTGTTTTCTTTTTCACTTCTTCGTCCGTCTTCTCTATTATTTTCAGCCCTTCGTTTTTCTTCGCTATCGTTTTCAGTCCTTCGTCCGTCTTCTCTATTTTTTTCAGCCCTTCGTTTTTCTTCGCTATCGTTTTCAGTCCTTCGTCTTTCTTCTCTATGATTTTCAGTCCTTCGTCTTTCTTCGCTATCGCTTTCAGTCCTTCGTCTTTCTTCTCTAACATTTTCAGTCCTTCGTCTTTCTTTTCTATCATTTTCAGTCTTTCGTCTTTCTTGGCTTTCCACGTCATCTCTCTTTTTTTCTTGACTTTCTTTTTCACCTCTTCGTTTTTCTTGACTTTCCTCCTCACCTCTTCGTTTTGCTTGGCTTTCACCATCTCCCCTTTGTCGTTCTTTTTGCCGCTCATTTTGAACCTTCCGTCTTTCTTCATTTTCACCTCTTCGTCTTCCTTGATTTTCACCTTCACTTCTTCGTTTTTCGGGGGTTTCATCCTGGCCTCTTCGTTTTTCGGGGGTTTCATCCTGGCCTCTTCGTTTTTCGGGGGTTTCATTTTTAGCTGGTTTTCTTTCTTCTCGTTCACCTTTACCTCTTCTCCTGGTTTCTTGGTTCACTTCATTGTTACGTTGTTTTCGAGCTTCATCTTCACCACTTCTACTTCCTGGGTTTTCCGTTTCACTTTTTATCCCTTGATTGTTTCTTTCTCCATGGCTCCACCCTTGCCCGTATATTTCCATGCCCCATTCATCACCATTTCCTTTCTCGTTCTGCTCTTCTGGCTCACCCGCTTCGTAATTATTATATTCTGCTTCCGGATCTTCATCCAGTAAATTATTTTGTTTATCTTCTACATGGTATCCAGCGCCGCGTCTGTCATACCTCCATCGCTGTCTACCAATAATATTTCTCCGGTCTTCTCCTCTTCCATCTTCCTCTCCTTCCAACCCATTTTGAGGTTCTGATGTTTCTGTCTCCGCTTCCTCATTGCCTAGACTGCCATGACCACCCAGAACGATTTGCTTATGAACTGATCCATCAGAATCATCTCCGGTAACGATTAAATATCCCCATCCGGTTTTATTTGTTCCCCCTATAAAAGCAGCAATTGAAATATGAATTATTATTTAGACTTTTATTAGCCAATATATTAACAAAAAAATCAAACTTTCACATTAGTGCATGTTTTAGGTCACTTGAAAATATTATCCTTTATCTAAATATCCATATATAGTACCTATCAAGGGCGTACCCAGTATTAATGTTTAGCGGGGATACCACCCAATGGTGGTTGGTGAAGTGACATTTGGGGGGGGGGGGGGG
>JABASD010005553.1:0-12142 GCA_019776165.1 Pogonognathellus flavescens
CTGCTCCCCCGTCTGGGGAATTGCCCCGAATGGGGGTTACGGCGCCGTGCAGCGCACGGGCTTTTTTCTATTACCTATATAAAAAATATGCTACTTTGTTTTTTGTCTTGTCTTGAGCTAAAAACGGAGGTGCAGTGCTGTGAGAAGCTATATTCCAATCTAATCCATCTGCTATTATAACGCGCACGTTGGAACTTTCCGAAAGCGCAGCTGATTTGAATGTAAAGAAGAATTGACTTGAAATCCTGAAATTGATTGTAGTCTTTGTGTTTGTTGGAACAACTGATAAACAAACTAGGGTTAATTATTTGCATTTCCAAAGTTCTTTCAAAAATTCAATTTATCTTATCTATAAGAGAAAGTCAATAATCATTACTGACCGAATTATTCTTTATTGGGGTAGTTCCCCCGTTTCAACGCTGTCATAATCATAATTAGCCATCGTGTTTTCCGAATGTTAACTTTATTCCAACCGATAGCATAACTCAATATTTAATTATTTGTAGAATTGTTTCGAAGTTCGTTGTTAACATATGTTATTACAGCTCTTGTTTTATTCAAAGTTGGGTGTTTTGGGACAATAATTAATATGCATCATTAATATTTAGTGGATTGATGCAGTAAATACCTGTATGTGGGCGGACACTCAACTATCAGCTGACTTACGATCAGCTCAATTAAAAAATACTAATATTGTGATTATATTAGATGTTTACTGTATTAGGGTTTTAGTCATTAGTTTCAGCAAAATTAATTAAACCTCAATTAATTAGGGTCTTACGAACAACGAACGAAGAGACTTGTGCAATCATCTTGCATATTTACATCTTGTGGTGACACAAGGCACGACTTAAAAACAATTCATCGTTGAAACACAATAAGGATTTCTTTCTTGGTTGTTGATTTCTGCCAAAATATACTTTACTTTAAATTAAAAGTAACATATCCACTTAATTAACAATTTAAAAAGTGGGCAAAATGTTTAGACTGTACTTTCTGCTGTGGTTTTGTGCAGCGAATATTTTGCAAACATCCAGTAGAATACATCATCTCAATTTAGAGGTATGTGGTTTAAAATCTTGACGTAAAACTTCGTTTGAACAGTTTGAAGGCAACCATTAAAAATTAGTGATTATTTTGTTTTACTGTTTAAAATGTAAAATAAATTGTCTTTCATTTTTATTGCAGAATGATCCGAGGAATATGATTCACATTAACAGGTTTGGATTTTACAAAGGAGGGTTCCTTGATGTGGATATCCAAGGGTTCAGAATAGACCCCAAACCTACCCCACAAGATTTGGTTGGTTTAGAATATAATTAAAAAAATGAACTAAGTAATCTGAAAATTAAAAGTTTAATGTTGGTTTATCTACTACATATTCATAGATTGCATTCACAGTGGACCGAACTTTAAGTGAAGGAATCAATCCTTATCCAACCAGTAGAGAGGGTTCTTGTGGGTTAAAAGAAGGTCATGACGAAGAGGGTGTTTCTACAATACGATTTCAATTTGATTTTGAAAACAAAGTGTAAGTAGTAAATTGTACAACTTAATCGTTAAATTCCTACACACACTGCAGTTGCAGTATTGTGTGTCCTTCTGCAGTATTAAAGTACTTCAATCAATACCGTGTCTCTGTTGATTTTTTAGGATTCATGTAACATGCAATCAGGCTGCGATGCTGGCTAGTGTCAAAGTGTACAAATCCCCTGCTCAAATTCCTCCGCAAACGTATTACAACAATTACAACAATTTCAAGAAACGGACCTTCCATGACGTTAGAAGTATAATTGGGAAAGTGCAAAGACGTCGGAGAGATGGTAAGTATCATTAAATTAATCAGTTTTATTTTTATTTCATTTCACGTACGCACAGTAATGGGGCAATATTATTATATTTAATAACAATGAAATGTAATGATGTCTAGAGTAATGTTGATCTTGCTATTAAATTGTATTTTAATAGCATAGCAAGATATCTGTTGCAGGGGCAATGTTGTCTTAGATGTATTTTTAATAGGGCTAATTACGTTAATGTATTGACATTATTTGATTTCTAGCTGAGAATGAGGAAGTTGTCGACAAAGAAGAACCATTAAAAGACAATACGGAAATACAAGGAACTGATGACGCTAAACCTAATAAAGTTGTCAACATTGAACCAGATTCTAAAAAACCTGGAACTGATGGGCGTGCAGATGTTAGTCTCGTGCAAAATTCTGGAAAAGAGGACAAAAAGATTGAACTGTCTTCTTCTCCAAAACCTAATGGTGTTATTGAAAATGCTTCTCAAGCAGATGTAGCAAAATCCAGCTCACAACAACCTATTGTGAAAGACCCGTCATTGGGAGGTTCAAATACTGATACTTTTCCGTCTTCGTCAGAAGAAGAAAAAGATCCATATTTTAAAGACCCTGGCTTGAACCAAGATTCCGCACCAGATTATGGAAGTAGTATTACAATTCTACCACTGAATGTAACTACATTGTCAGATGGATCTTTTTCATTTTCAACAACTGTAAGATTTCTCATAATCAAATATATTTCATAACATTACAATTGGCTATACTATAACTTTAAATGTCGAAAGATAAAACATAAAGCAGACTTTACTAAACTTTATAAATAATTCATTTTATAGTTTACTGTGTACATTGCTGGAGAAGATTGCGAAGGATTGTACAGTCTGTATTTTCACAATTGTGCGTCTGGATATGCAAGTAATCTAAATGTTAACGTAAGTGTTTTTTTGACAAATTACTTTGACATTATATTGGACTCATTATTGTATTTGCATCGTTCTGTTTAAATGCATGACTGATATTTTTATAGATGAGCATCATCGAAAAGAATAAGAACAATAACTATCTATCCGCGGGAGAAATGCCTCTTCCTGCTCTGTATTTTATGATGTCCGTCTTATTTTTTATTTCCGGTTGTTTTTGGGTATTTATACTCAGGAAAAGCAAGTGAGTTCAATCAAACCGAATATTAGCCATTAAATTGTCATGTTGAATGAGTTATTTTATATAATGCTCCTGTAATTCCTGTTCCAGGAGAGAGACTGGAGTTTCAGTCTTTAAAATTCACTACCTGATGGGTGCTCTCGTTTTCTTGAAGAGTTTGTCTCTGCTCTTCCATTCTATAAATTACCACTACATACAAATATATGGAATCCATGTAGAAGGATGGGCTGTCTTATTCTACATTGCACATTTGTAATTATTTTTAATATTATAAATCTTATTTTCGTATACAACAATTAATTTCATTCTAAAGAAAAACATACCAATGTTTTTAGGCTGAAAGGAGCTCTATTGTTTATAACAATTCTACTGATTGGAACTGGATATGCTTTTATCAAACACTTGTTGTCTTATAAAGAGAAGAAGATATTTATGATTGTCATACCCCTACAAGTAAGAAAATTTATTCTACAATAACTTTCTCTTAATTGTTTTTTTGTTTGCTCACTCAATAACATTATACTTCTTCAGGTATTGGCAAACGTAGCCGAGATCATCATCGATGAGAGTGAAGAAGGAGCAGCAATCTATACCATGTGGAAGTATTTGTTTATACTTCTTGATTTCTTTTGTTGTGGTGCTATCCTGTTTCCTGTTGTTTGGTGAGTTTTATACATTTATATTAAATGCTATGTCGCAATATCATAAGAATTTAAATCTTGTGTAAATAGCAAGAAATTCAATTTATAAAATTATTACTCCAAGTTAAGTTTGAAGGTTTCGTTTTATTCATTATTACACTTAATTATTTCACCAGGTCAATAAGACATCTTCAAGAAGCATCCCATACTGATGGCAAAGCTGCAACTAATTTGAAGAAATTGAAGCTTTTCAGACATTTCTACATAATTGTTGTCTGCTACATTTACTTCACTCGAGTTATAATCAATATGTTGTTGAAGGTAAGTTTCAGGATGTCACCTATTGGTTGACAACAGTTTTTTTAACATTTTAATTTTAGACTGTTGGGATATCTTTAATAATTACATTTGATTTAAAGAAAACCGTACCATTTCAATACGAATGGTTGGATGAACTCTTCCGAGAAATGACTACATTCATATTCTTCACTCTGACTGGCTACAAGTTCCGACCGGCTGCAAATAACCCGTATTTAACATTGGCCCACGACTCAGATGATGAAAGTGAAATGGATGTTGCGTAAGTGACAAAATCTCATCTCACCACTTTTTTGTTAATTTTTTTCATAGAAGTAATGCCAAAAGCATTTTACAAAAAAACGTTTCCTTATACACTTTACAGACTGACAGAGTCTGGCCTGACTGAAGGAGTTGTGAAAAGAGGTTATAAACCAAAAAAGAAGACTTTAAAGGAAATAGTTCTTTTTGATCCCAACGAAGAGGAGACTGATGACGACGAAGAGGTTTTGTTGGAGAAAAGGCGTGAAGCAAGTCATGATTTTGACTGATAAATCTCAGCACTTCATTTCGTTACGTTTAACGTATGCAATCGAATGGAAAATCAATTGCCCGTACCCTTTCCTACAATTTTCTCAAGGTCTTTGTTGTCTTTGCTAGGTTGCCTTTTTTGTTTGATTAATAATAATGTAACCTCAATGTTCAATATTTGTGTACTACTAGAATTTACGTTTTAGTTCAAAGGAAATGTTCGCTCTAGACTACTCCTCCTTTATGGAACAATGCACGAACTAATTTATGGCCATTAGTTTGGATTTAAAAAAAAAGTTATGTCAATATTGTAGAATTTAGAAATAGAAATACAAGCTCTTCTATTGTTATTGTTATGCTATGATAGTTAGCTAGCTAGCACAAAATGTCTAGTCTATTAATAATTAAATTGTTATGTATTTACTACTACAATAAGGATTAGATATATTATATAGATTAGAATGTCAAAGTGTATGCTTTTTATTGTTCAGTTTTCAGTATGATTGAGCATACTAGAGAATAAGAATTGTGCAATATAGAAGTATATACTACATCTTTAAATTTTTGCAAATAACTTTATTGCTCATAGTCAACCGTAGTTTACTTATGTTAGTTTGTTCAATTTTTCAACATGTAAAATTGAATGAGAAGTCATCTCATCCAATTTCTACTGCATTTGAGTATTGCGTTTGTATTTTGTAATTGAATATTTATATAATTTGAGTACTTTTTAGTGTGTCTATTTTCCCAACTTGTTGTGATGAGGATCTATGAAACTGTATTAGCTTCGTATGGGTTTACAATAAAATGTATATAATATATATTAATCAAGGATTTTTGGATAAAAATGTTATTAAGTACGTTTAAACAAACTTGCAAATTGTAAATAATAATTTTTTAATAGTGTTTGGTTACCTAAATCTGGTTAAAAGAATAATCGCTAGAAAAAGGGTGGAAAAATCGAAATAATTTTTTTGTCAGTACAATAATAGTTTGTGGAGTGTAGGAAGTCTTTATAGATTATCCTTAATAATTTCGTGATGTCCGAATCTTCCGAGTCTCATTCAACTGATGCAACGTTCGTCACCTTCCATTTCACCGTTCTCCATACATAACAAGAATGAATGTATAAACTTTATTATACCCAGAAGAAACTTATATTACGAGATATTGACCCCTTATGTTTGTATTAATCTTCGATCAATCTTCGCTCTAATTAACTAGAATTAATTCTCATCAAGCTCATGTTTGTAAGATATAAATAGAATAATAGTATTCGTACCTATCTATATTGCAAGTACTATTCTATTTAACAAATAAGCTCACATTAGTGATTGATCATTCTAAAGAACTATATGTACGTTTACTCAATGTTAGTGTGTTTTTAGTCCAGTTTTTAGTGAATGTGATTGACTAGGAATCTGGAAAAACAATAATAATTCATTTCACTAACGAGCACATACGAAAAAAAATCTATTAAGAAAACTACCAAGTACTTTATGCAATACCTAATAATAACGAAAAACTGTGATTTTAAGCAGAATTAAAATAAAATTTTGAATTTATTCACTCCATATCTGAACTACTCGCAATATTTATTACGGTGTAATTCATTTGATTCACTTTCATGCTAATTTAGTTGCTGCAAATATTCCAGGAACTCTCAATTTTTGCTTTCATTTCATGCATTACCTAATATGAAAAACATGTACACAGCATAGTCTATCTATTTTAGTATAAAATCATCAATGATCATGATCATGACAAGTGATTTGTCTGGTTTCCCCCAAACAGATGAACCATGAACATGCAATTAGAAACGGAAATACGGCAAAATTCGTCATGTACAGCAAAACCTTTGTTTCACATTGATTTGATTCACACACGGGCAAAAGTGTTTTTAGGAATAAAGGCATGAATGATTGATAGGTATTATCTGAATAAATAGATGGTCTTAGTTTTCTAAATGAAGAAACAAGCATAACCAGTATCAATTATTGCGTGTATGAATTACTATAATATACTATGTATAAGTACCTATTTTCCACTTCAATGTTTTGGTAAAAAGAACGGATTATGTAAGATTTCTTATAAATGCTGGAGATTTTTGTAAACTACAACTGTAGGATCTTAATTTTACCTTCATTATCACATGGTATCACCGTATTTTCAAAATCGTATAAAAGAAAGGGCCAAGAAACATTTTAGAACATTCGATTTCCACACAGACAAAGTCCAATAATAATTCCTCCTGAGTGAAGTATAATTTTTACTTCAAAAAGCATAAAAATCTCGGCATAAATAGTAGACATTTTAAACGTCGGTATTACAGTAATTTGATCTTGGTCATCCTTTTTTATTTCTTCCAAATAGTCTTACTGATACAGACATGAAAACCTACTTGGTAAGTGTATTTTTGTGGTTGATTTATTTTTACACGGTTGATTTTATAACAAACAAATAAAATCTTACAAATCATTTATTTTTCAATTACCAATTGGGACATATTAGTGAAGTGTGAATGTAATGTAATGTATTGGTTCCTTAATAAATATGCTACACAGGTTCTCTTTATCACGCTGGTCTGTTTTGTCTTAAACATCCAAGCTGGCGGATACGGTGGTGGATATGGGGGTGGAGGTAAGCTTGTTTCATATTTTACATAAAAATAATTTACTACGTACGAATGTGCAGGTATATATTTTTAATTTGGAAATAACTTCTTTTTTCCGGATTTTGGTGGGGGCACGTGCCCCCTTGATACTTTCTTAAATCTATACCGATAAGCTTTAAGTAAAGAACAAAATTTATATTTTTAAGTTGAGCATATATCTTGAAATTAAAATTTGTATTGTTGTGTTGCGCATCAATTGAAATTTAATGATTAAAATAGAACGAATTTCAATTTCCATCAAAAGTGTTTCTCAACTTACAAGGGCGTAAAAGGGATTTTAAAACGGGGGGGGGGGGAAGTTACACAGATCTTTTTAAACCAACAGAAAGGTTTTAGATAAGCTCTTTTTCATGGGATAAATCTGGGATGACATGCAGACCCCCTTAAATATGCCCTTGTTGACATATTACATCAATAATTAAATTACACATGTCAGTCATTTGTCATTTCATATCATGATACAAAATAATATCTAGACATTTAATGGGCCTTGTTATGATAATAATGATAAAGCCATCATGTTAGCATCCTTTAGAAAAAAGTTAAATTTGCATTTAGATAAACTAAAATTTTAAAATTAATTTCTAGAAAGGCCATTATAAGTTCTAAATGTTTATTAATATTTTTGCCATTTGTCGCACATTCCATTATAATATTATATTAAAGCTATAGCTAATTAATACTTCAATTTATATAATTTTTAGGTTACGGCGGAGGTGGTTATGGTAAGGTCACAAAATAATATTATGAGCTCCAAAAATAAATTACACTGAAAAGACAAAAATAATTTAATAAACTTTTTTTAATATTATTAAATGAATTGCAGGGGGAGGCGGTTACCGCAATGTAGGTTACTCAGGTGGAGGTACGTTGATGAAATTATGAAAATAAATACAAAACACATAATGTATTATTGATCGAAATTATTATCGTGAATTGGTGAAATAGGTGTCTATGGAGGTGGATACCGACATGGGGGAGGAGGTACGGATGCTATTATGGCCATAATTTGTAGTTCAATATTACTATAATAAATTCAATTTGCGTAACAAATTGTTTACAAATTATAATAAATCTTTATTTAAATAAAAATATTATTGCATTGTTTATAATTTTAATGTTTCGTTAACAATTTCATCTTTATAGGATATGGTGGCGGATACGGTGAGTTTTTATTTCTGAACATTTTGGTATTTTAATTCCATGAAATTTTGATCATAATGTAAATAATGTACACAACAAAATATACTAGGAGGTGGTGGTGGCGGTGGATACGGAAGATAAAATGACACGGACAAAACCAATCATTCTTTACAAAATACCCGAGACCGTCATCATGCCTGGAGTCCTTTACAAAATAGAATTCTCTTAAAGCATTTAATATCTTTACCTTTATAACTATTAACAATCAGTTCAATCAATATCGATTGTTTCATGCGAATTGATTTTCTACACAAATAAACATTTTTCATGCAGCAATATATAATTTCGATAGTTTAGCTTGTTCACTATACGTAATGAACTTTACATTCACATCAATAACCGTCATCATATGAACCAAGGGTGTTTATTTTTGGACATTTAATCGTTCATGTGTAAATAATGAGTGTGTACCAAAGCATCCTGATTATATATTTAGCTTTTATCCCTCTTCAGGGCTGCAAAGCTCAATGTGGACTAATATACCTGTTTATTTTGCATAAAATAATTCTATATACCGGCCTAATATTATATAGAGGAGACAAAATACTTCTATTTACACGAATAAATATTTTCAACACTCCAATAACACCAACATAATGATAATTAAACAATTTCAATGCAGTTGAATAATACACAATACATATATGAATGCAAAATGAATGGTTTAGCAGCTTTAAGTATGAAAATCATGCTATTTCACCAAAGCGTGCATTTGAATTATGTAGATTTGTGTGAGTGAGATGAGGGTGAGACTGTACATTTGTTACAGTCCTTTTATTTTCCTTCCCAACAGAGAGGCCATCATGAAATGCCAATACTATTTTGGTTGTCAACCATTCTATTTACTTTTACCAACACATTTAATATTTAATGTGGAATCCTCTGCCCTGAATCCTTGAAAGTCTGATTACTACAAATACAACACAACAAGCATTCATACCTGTGTACTATTAAACTTGCAAAACACTTTGAAATGCAATTTTCGTATAGCAACAAACTTTTTACATACACGCTCTTTGACTCTGTGAAGGTGATTGTAGTTTATATAATCGACATCTTTAAAATGCATAACCCTATAGCTTTATGTAAAACGTAGAACAACAACATCTGCAAAGGCAATAATCCATTTAAATGCAATCTCATGAGTTTTTTTCAATCCAAACTCATCTAGTTACATTTCAACTCTGAAGGAAAAGCAACTGCAAAATATTACATAACAATTAAGCTAAGATGATTTTTTCCTAACTGTCTTGTTTGATCTAATTTAAATCAATTGTGTTGTAATGCAGCATAAAGCAAAAGGCAATAATTTTCTTTAGCTTTTCCTTCATAGAAATTTTAAACAGAATTCAATAACAATGAAATGCAGCACAACGTCTGGTATACACGATCATACATAAAATCAGATCTGTTATTGTACTTGAAATATTCGTCCTACCTTTACTTGCTATAGTATTGGTGTGGTGAATGCATTATCTAACAATATCTACCTATCAATAGCAATCAGGCACAAAAAGAAGTGCACTTACGTAACACTACCACCACATCCATTATGTTCTCAGGCATTCGAATTCGTTTAAGCATTTATTTCTACTACAATTCATATCATTAGCATCAGCTGACAGAACTTTGTACTAAATCACACCAGCAATATATAAAGCTAAACGAAAACCTTGAATTTTGGACTACATAGAAAAAGTACGTGTATTATCTGAAGGCGAAACCAACTTAGTAAAGCAAGAATAACTGAAGCTGAAGCTTAAATTTGTTTTTATAGCTTAGTACTGCAATAACACGCTAGCATGCTGTTATGTACACAGAATATATTTATATACCTACACCACATTACCTGTCCGCCAAAAAGATGAGGTTTTACATTTTACCTTTGCCTGCTGCTTTAGTTACTAGTCCTAGTATGAAAATGAACATAGACACACATTCATACACGCATACATACACTTTATAATTTAAACCCAAAAGCCAGAGACAAAAACTTGCAGTCTTCTTTTTGCAAGGAGTAGTACCTATTTGTAGTACTCTGCAATGTCCCAAGTCTTACCATAAGAATTATATACAAAAGCTACTAACACAATATTTACCATACTTAGTTTGAGTATTCTCTGTATAATCCTTCTGTGTTATTTAGTTTGACTTAGCTGAAAAAGTTCTTATTCTTGTCTTTTACATTACAACTACAACTACTCCTATCCTTATAAGTGAATCTTTTAACTTGAAGAACATTTCTACAGCCCACTGCTATAGCATGTACATATACAGCTCGAGATTGCATTACTTTTTTGATTGTCACGGTCATTCAACTTATCTCTCATCTTTTTTCCTACAGAATTTTATATTAATCTTACATTACATTTTACATTCTCCATACATACACACTATGGGCTCTAAAAGAAGTGTATACAAGTATAAAATGTAATATACACACTACCTGCAACAAATATCTCTTTATACTATTAGCAGAGCAATTTCCAAAGTACAGGTACCTACTACCTATACTACTAGTAGTAAGTAAGAATAGAAATGTACACGGTAAGACTCAGCAGGTGTTTGCAAATACCAAGACATGAGTAAAATGTAATGTGTAGGTACTACTACAACAAGAACAGGGAACAACGCACAGGTATATATAAGAACCGCTTGTAGTTTTGTACATGGTGGAAGTTTGAATTATAAAGCAAAACGAAGCAAACCCTTTAACTTTCTTAGCTTGGGTTTTCTGTGCAATGCAACTATTCGTTTTTAAGTTAACGTAAGTTTGTCTTCAGCTTGCTACACATTTACACGTAGCCATAGCCTACAACAACATAGTCTACTCTGCATAATATGATATTAACTATTGCCTCAAGGCTTCCCTACAATAAATCTTTACCTGACTTACCTGAAATGCCTTTTGAACATATAGACATTACTTTATACCATACACGTACGTTTAAAATGTGAGAAGAGAATGCAAGTTGCTCGCATTATTTTCTTAAAGGGAGACGACATACTGTAAGTATAAGTGTAAATTAAAGGCCTGTTGTAAAGGCAGAGCTTGAACATTGAGCAGGGCAAAGTTTTTCCTTCATCATTGTCCATCTTGCATGTTGTTTGTTACCTGTGCATTGTATACCTATATGCAAGTTGTACACATTCTACCTGTAAAATTTATATATATTTATATACATACATACCTATATTATTATATACCTCTAAAAGTAGTAGTAGCACTTTACAATGAACATAATAATATTATTTACAGTGCAAGTAAACACATACCTAAGAAAGGTAACAAAATAAGCGTTTACTTTGCAAGACTTAGGTAGGCATATAGGTATATGTCTTTACTACGTGGTAGTGTGGTATTATAAATGTAGGTAGTATAATATTAGTACTAAAATATCTTAGTGTACTATAATATAGCGTGTCGTTGCGTATATCATATTGTATTCTGTTATTGTGTGTTCATCGTAGTCTCGTCAAAAAAACTATACACTTACCAATGCAGCACATTGAATTTTGCAGTTGCAGTTTGCTGTGCTGGCGCTGGCACTGCTTTACTTAGCTCATCCATATACCTCTGCAAATTCTTCCGACACAATTAAATCATTTAAGAATCACTACTACATATATAGTGCATTCAATTAATTACACATAAAAACAAGTCGCGATTGTGTTTTGTTTTAAGTGTCTTCTGTGTGTGTGGATGCATTTGTATTGTATGTAAAGGCAATATTATTTTATATATGTATCTCATTTTTTAGTAAGGAAAACAAAGGTGCATCGTCGTATGGTAGTAATTTATAGTAATAATTGTTGTACTAAGTAAGT
>JABASD010005554.1:0-12139 GCA_019776165.1 Pogonognathellus flavescens
TTAAAGTCCTATCAAACCTCGAGGGAAAAGACCAGCTTCGTGTAGTCTCTCTATCAAGTCATCCAGGATTTCTTTAGTCATTGCACAGTCAAAGTTCAAATAAACTGGTATTTTGAAATTGGAAAATATCCCTCTGATACACACCAGTTGCATGTTTTTATGCGGACCTAGAATTCTGTCTTCCCTTTCAAAGTAACATACTTCGCTTGATATTGCCATTTCGTCATAAGCAATTATTACTTGGCGATCCATTGTTGACTTCCCGGAGAAGTATTCTTTTAGCATGGCAAAAACGCTTTGAATGGGACCGGTAGAGACATCGAATTGGCTTAGCGTACTGTGTAAAATATAAATTGTAAATACTTCATATAAAACCAATTTACAAGTTTTTATTTGTTATGCAACGATTTATTTACCTTCGCAATGTCCGAATGCAGGGCAGGGGGAAATTCCACTCACTGCGTATGAAATAATACGCTTTCGTCGATATGATTTTCAATCCAAGTGATTTAGCAATGTCCCTGGGAGTCCAGTTAGCTTTCGATTGCCCCGTTTCAATTATGCGGATTTGAGTGGGAGTAAACATTTTCTCAGTGTTGAGTTTGAATCGGTTTAATTTTTGAGATTTCAGAATCAGTTTCGCAGTCTCTTGTCTGTAATTCTTTTCTTGCCTTTTCATTGATTTTGTTTTTATGGCTGACATTGTAGATCGGTGTAATTTTATTTCCCCAAGTCGCCGTTTTGATTGTTGTAGCGATTTTTTCTGGAGCTGCAATGATTTTAACTTATTTGTCAACTTAGAGACTTGTTTTTCCAAAATGTTGACTTTTGTTTGTAAAGGATGCATTGGTTCTTCACAATTTAGAATTATATCTATTACAAACATGTATTTTTGCATTAGAAAAATAGCACACTTTTTATCAACTCTATATAATATTGAAAGTGATTGGAACTCTTATTACTTGTTTCTGAAAAATGCTTACCAGCACCAGCGAAATCGGTGGGAACAGCATGGTTCAGCAACCGACTATTCCTGTTTCCTGACTTGTAGTCAGTATCCCTAAAATGGCGACTACACACTCTAATATTTTCTAGATCTTCTTTATTGACATGACAAATATTCATCCAATCTTGTTCCTTTTTTGAAAATTTTGAAAATCGGTGAAACCGAATTGGTTCGGGCCCTCCAGACACGTTTTTGCAATTGGGTATGTTACAGTAATTTACCATTGTATCGATGAGGTTTACCCCTTTGAATCGATTTTTTAGCTTTCACTGGAAAAAGTCCTTCTCTTTATGCAATGAAAATTATTTTTATGCAAGATATGAAATAGAAGACGGATGTTCATAAAACTGCATTGTTACACTGTAGGGTTATAATAAGGAGAATTTTGGAGAATTGGCGAAAAAAACTGGCTTCAATTTTTATATCGCCTAGTTTGTTATTTGCCATACCCTATAACACAGTTGACATAGTTCATGTAACATTAGCAACAGTACAAATGCAAACTAAGTCGACTTACACTGAATGTAACAGAATATAAAATATATATGATTCGTAATATTATTGCCTGTTTGAAATGTAAATTTTCATACGAAAGTCAAATGAAATTATACATAAGTTTAAAAAAGAGTAAATGATCCAACAGTACAAAACATTAAGCAAATTGCATATTTATATTTCCAAAACAGTGCGCTTTCAAGTTTCATTACGAAACCACATTGTTTTATTACGCCCGGTGTTGACCGGTTTATTTTGATACTCTTCATGAATATTATTTGCAACAATTTGATCGCTGAACTACAACAGCTTTTATTCTCAATGATATTATGGCTTACGCGAGGTGAAATAGCAACAGTATATTTTAGTAGGTATTATTAGGAAGGTAGGTGTACTATAGTAAATACTTAAATTCTAGTGGGATTTTGCCTTACTGTTAGTCAGCCGTGTAAAAGTTTAATTAAAAAGTCACAAATGGAAAAGTCAAGTAAAGAACAAGTCTATTCTATCTATTATTTGAAAGAAGTATGCATATGCATATGTAAGTAATTTCCTGCACAGCTATGATAAAGACAAAATAAATTGCATGTATATAAATATAACCCCAATTTTCATGACTCCAACATTGGCTAAGTTCATTTACATTTTGTGTACAACTTTTGGCCATGTATTCAATAAACAAGTCAAATAGTTGAATCCGCCATTAAAAATTCCAAACACTGAGCTCATCAAGAACGTTTTTACACACAATAAGGCAAGGTTTCCGTGTGATTTATTCAGACGACGTGGCATGTAAGATCAATAAAACCAGCAGCGTTGCTCAACATCTATCTAACCATTTATTTCCTCAAACAAGTTATATTTTATAGCTTCTAATACAAGTAAACTTCGTTCATGCCTGTCCGTATTACCTATATTTTATAACCCTAGTTAGAGACGTAAGATATAAGTATAAATTTATAGCCAAGCCAACAGGGCTAAAATGCAAATGGTCAAAAAGCAATTAAATACAGTCCAACTCACACTGTTGGATTCTGATTGTGATTGTAGGGATTGTATGGAAAGTGTTGGCAATGGCCAAATGGCAAATTCTCATTGGTTTCTCTGTCTGTTCATAAAATTGCGTCATTAAATTTCTTGCAAAGCTTTTTGCCAAACGTAAAGAAAGACATGTACTAGCAGTAGAATACACGTTAGAAGTAGCGTACATTCAATTTTCAGGGAAAGGGGAAATGCATTTCATATCGTCCGGAACATCATTGTGAATTACAATAGTGCGGTATTCAGAAGGTGGATTATTTTGAGGCTTTACAAGTTACAACACAGAACACATATTGAATAATATCTCCTGATTCCACCTCTCTTCGTTTCTTGCTCTAATATTATAGCAGCTAGCAATTAGGAAATGATTGCCATACTTTATAACAACCCACGTACGCTTCATTTCCATATGATGTAGCCTTAAGCAATGATGATGACGTAGATTTAGGCACTACATTTTGACTTCCATGAAAAATCTCCATACAGGCAGTTGTTTTATGATGCAATCAAGTGGAGAAATGAAGCCGTGAAAGATAGTTAGCTTTTTTCACACCTCGCTTACACATGTAACATGTAAAAGTTTTGCCATTTTACATGCAGATTAGTGTTAAAAGGCAAATCTCATATATTTACTGAATTCTGCATGTCAAATTGTACATCTTTTACATCATCTTGTACTTTTCTATTTTACAAATACATGAAGGTTGTCTGTACGTTCACAAATTAGGTCGAAAATTATGCAGTATATTACGCGAAATGTAAAGAAATAATTCTCTATCTTTCATAGCTTCATTTCTCTGCTTGGATGCAATGTATATTGCTATAGGTTGTAGGTAGATGTGTTCAAAGTGTTTATACGAATTTTAATCATTCTTGTTCACCTTAAACGAAATTAATGTAAATAGCAACTGGAAACGAGTCAAATTTTTAATTTTTACAAATATCAGTTTATTTTATCACCTTAAAAACAACAATATAAGAACCAATCGATGGAAACACTAAAAATTCGATTAACACATAATATAGGCAGTATATTTTACGTGTATAGTACGAAGTTAGACAATAATGTCTAGCAATAAGAATAGGATCTAACTACAAGTATAAAATATTAATCCGTGTCTCTTTAGACAATTATTATTGTTCAAGTAGAAAAATAGAGCCCTTAGAATATTATTAAGCTTACTTTAACATCGTAACTACATTTTCAAAGCAAATATATTACAAGACTTAAAATTCCTAGAGCTCTAATTTCGCATAAACTATAGTAAATCGATTTTTAATTAGCTATACACATACTAATGCATTGTATTTTCCGAAAAAAAACTTGAGGACATTTACTGAAATGTCCTCTAAATGTGTCGTTTTGCTCAGTGCATTAACATACACATTATTTATCGTGGTAAAAAACAGATTATACGCGTATGTTCAGTATTTTTAAAATCTCTCGATGTGTTAAAAATGCATAGTTTGCATTACTTGGAAACTTTTGTAGACAAACTTTACGGCCATCAAAAATAAATGTCTGTAGAAATAGATAAGATATTGATGAGACAAGATCTAGAATCGATATACATTTACATAAAATATGCGTTATGTATACTCTGTCAATATTACGGATAGACAGTTCTGACAGTAGCGTGCCCTGTTGTTGAGTTGAAACTTTTCGGAGGTTTTTTGTCAGTATCGTTTTTGTTTATTAGTTGGGTAACTGAAGAACTTGTCACATACCGTCGTGATATTTTTGTCAGTTGCCATTTAAATAAGTCTGTGTCATCGGCCATTCTTTGCCTAGACCGTGTGAATAGAAGGGTTCGACATATTCCTCGTATTTTTTCGGGATGTTAGCTGTCTGTGAACTGAGAAGAGCTGCGCCTAAAGCTGGGCAAACTATCAGCCTTAGCAGAGAAAATTTTGTTAGTTTGGGTTCAGCTCCTTCAGTCAGGCCCAAAACTTTAAGAAATCCTGGGGCCAATAAACTCCATGATTTCCAAACAGATCCTACGCATACAATGGGGAGTCCAAAGGGACCTTCGTGTAAACTCTAAAATTGTAAAACTTTCATTAGTAAAATTATTCTTTTTGAATAAATTAATTTCTCGAATTAATTAGTAGGCACTTACTGAATGAATTTCTGAACTAACGGCAAGAATGTGATAGGCCAAATCTTCTCCAGCCAATTCAAACAAATACCGGCATAACTTGTCTCCACTTTGAGCACCGTTTGCCAGCTTTTTCGTGAGTGCGGCATAGAAAGACTTATTAAATTTTTTGTAACTGATTTCCAGCAGTCCAAATCTGTAAGCAAGCAGAAAAAATGTTAAAGTTTACAGTACAAATAGAGCTTTATGCAAAAGTTCAGAGTATTTGCACAGCTTTCATTAGTTTGTAGTTTGTTATACTTGTCTTTTATCTCAAAGTGATTACGAATTGCATTCCACACATATTCCGTGTCATACGGAGCTTTTTTGAAGTTGTCTTGGTCTCTCACACAAAGTTGTACAGCCTTGTGCGCAATCCAATAAGCTGTGAAAACATGCAATTACCAAATTAATATTATAAAAATGCAGATTTAACAAATGAATACATAAGAATACTGCATTGTAAATGAATATTCAATGCTGACAGTTAAAGTAGGTCAGTTTGCATGAAAATGAAATTTAGAGTGTGTATTTGCATATTTTGAGTTAATATTTACCTGAACCTTCATCTCCTATCATGTAGCTCCATCCACCGCATCTGGCTTGTTTTCCATCAGGATTTATAAGTAAGCAATTGGAACCAGTACCAGAAATTAACACGATTCCTCCTGTAAATTAGAAAAAAGTTCAATCATTTCAAAACATGCTCATTAGAAAATTAGAGTATTATGGGGCATTAAACTGAATAAGAAAATACTTACCACTGTCCGATGCCGCTGACAATGGGCCTACAGTGTCCGACGCTACAATCACGTCATTAATATTGGGGTCTTTTGACAAAATTGTTGTCTTAAGCTCGTTATTAGATTTTTCATCTTCGCATCCACTTAGACAAAGTCCCTAAAATGATCAATGAAAAATGGAAAATTAAGTAAAAAGTTTAATAACAACAATTCATTATTTTACTACAATGTAAACTGTAAAGATAGTTCATCCATTTGCAAGGAATGCAACAGAATTAGCAACGAAACATAAAGCTGAGGCGAGGTACAATTTTTCTAACTTACAAGTCCTTCCAGTTTAACGTCCTGCGACAAACCAGCTTCTTTCTTGGCCTTCTGGACCATTTCCACTAGTTTATCTGAACATTTTTCTATTCCCACAAGCTGCAATAAATTAAAAAGAAATATTTTATAATTAATAATTTCAATATTTGTAAACTAGATGAAGAAAATTATCACATACATTTTACATTCTATTATTATAAAACATGAAAAATAATTTTAACTAACCCAATGGTTGCTGGGAGGCTCGCCTTCCAACAGAGAAACGATTTTGCCTTCATCGTTTATCAAAATTACACTTGAGTGAGTGGCACCCCTATAAAAAAATTGAAATTGTGGTATTATTAATGCAAATATTAACCTATTTAATTTAAAAAGTATTTCAATCAAGATCAATGACGCTTACAACAGCCAAAATTAGACTTATATGGGAAATTATATTGTATGTATGATTACAATTTAAATGGTATGTATAATGATAAGTTTCAGTTTCAATACTATATAATTAGGTTATTTTTTAGCACTACAACCAATTAACTTGACATTAAGGTCTTACAAGTATGTTGAAACTTTTGAAATAATGTCGCTTAATAAGTAATTGCTGACAAAAAACGACTTTTGGATCATAGACCTAGATATCATAATACACAGAACAGGACAAAGAAGATGGGATCAAAGGTATCATTTAATTCAGCAATCCTCACTGTATTTTTTTAAGCCGCACTTCGCTTTGCGACAGAAATTCCTTTATACTATGTCAACTTACCGTGTAGTGTATGCTAGAGTATTCCATACACGTTTACATGTGATTATCGTTATTAAATGATGATAATATCGCTGTTAACTAATATCTCTCTGTATAAGAACACTTGATATTAAAATTGGAATAGACTATAATGTAATGCCAAGGCTTTGAAATATTTCATACTCCATTGACCACATTGAGGACATGGCAAGCATCAAGCAAGTCTTCTTTGTAGATTGAGGTCAAGTGAAGAGATGCCGTTAAATCTATCTTTGATCAGTTTTCTTCATTAATTCAGTCTTAATTCTATGCAAAATTTATCTAAATCGCTACATCGGCATCTTCTTATATTGTACTGATTATTTCATGTCTTGTAATAGTCAAAATATTGCAAGACATAATAATAGTACATACGAAGGAAATCGAGATTGCCTGAGACATAAATTTTTACTATAGATTTTTTAATACCAATGTGTACATGTACCGATGTACATATTATACCTAATTAGTACAACATTTATCTGTGTACTACCAATAAAACACTAATAAATGTTTGAATGAAAGAAGAATGCTATCTCGTACTATAAAGTATGGTCGTTATTTGCATGGGCAGCATAAATCGACACTTTGATAGTTTTTCATGACATCCACGTGTTAATGTTGCAAATCAACTGTTTAAAAGAAAGAATGGGATGTTGTTAGCAATATTTATGTTAGACACGACAGAAGACATACCCTGATGGTAAAATACATGACAATGAATAACTTACAAAGAACAGCGTGTGGTTGAATAAAATATTCTCCTGCCTACCAGAATTAAGAATGTACCTATAATTGTACAGGCACACTACACTTAGCCTTTTGCTTATACATTTATTTAATGAATAAGACTCATAGACATAGACGTAGAGAGAGAGAGCTTTCCTTTACACACGTATATATGCCTTCACCAAATAACGGGAAATGTGAGATCATGACTTGAACTGCAAGGTAGAACATTTTTCTAAACTGGGTACGTAGTACATACGTGATCTTTGTGTTCGTCGTAGTCTTAAGTGAACTAACCGCTATTCAATAAAATCAAAGAAATTCTCTTTGTATACTCGCAGTTTGTGTATATGGCAGTTTCTGCTTTCTACAACTTGGCTTCTGTTCAATTCAACACTTTTCATAAATTTTTCAGAACCGTAAACTAAAATCCTTTGATGTCTCTATACTCTTAGTTAGCTCTGTTAGATTTATGGCTATGGTGAATGGCTGAATGGTGCTACTGCGTTTTAGCTACAGTAATATTAACATTAATTACCTTTATATTTATATATCTATTTATCTGCAGGTTAGATCAGGTATTCATTTTGTAAGTAAACTTTAAACTGCGATTTAATTTGCACATTAAAATGACTAATGGTAAGTGTACTGTAAAGAGCATTGCATCACACCAAATATGGTAGAAATGTACACGCTTACAAGAATTTATTGGAACAAAAAATGGAAGCAGTTCAATTTGATTCTTCTTTAATTCATTCAATATGTTCATATTGTATTTAATAAGTGCCTGCTGCTTCAACAGAACATTTGTAAACATTATAAATCGATTATAGTAATTGTAATTTTTACGTCGGCGACATACACTCACAAGTGTAGATATACTTAATCATTTTGTAGTAGCATTCATGAATTATATTAATATACGATTGCGACTCTTTTGATATAATATAAAGTAATTAATCTTGTAAGTGTGCATGTATATGTACTCTGGGTGATAAGTAAAAACATTTACAAGAGAAAACCAAAGGCAAACAATAATGCTTATAAGTTCTGTATAAACATTAACCTACTTTTAAGTTGCATAGCCATAATATTATTAGTAACAGGGCCAGCAATACAGTAATGGTTGGTAGTACATTGTAAAAATACATTAACATTTCTAGCTTACTATATAATATACATCAATCATGGATGTAGTTTAATGTTGTGTACATTTTCTTGAGATTTTCGAATGAGTAGAACTAAATATTTGTTCAATATCAACACAATTTACTCAAGAATCACGAAAGCTTCCAGCCGGAATAACTTATGTACAACTTTCTGATTTTGACATATATGAACACCAATAAAACAAAACTAATTTCATGCAAACTGCGACGTACTTCAAAGACTATTGTTGAAACACATTGACATACTATTCAATTTATTGCAGCTTTTACCACCTACTTAAGACCTTCTCATTCAATCATGTCATCATTTCGGTAAAAGATTCCCAATGCCGCAAAGGCAAATATTTTCTTCGGCAGAATACAATTGACAGCATGTATTATATTTTGAGGTGCAAATCACTCAAATCAATTATTCCTCTGGCATTTTTAATAATAAAACGAAAAAGTTTACAAGTGGCATGACATGTGCCTCTGTTCTTATCTTGACAGTTAATATATTCAAGATTAATTCCCTGCTTTACGTCTGTAAGTTATCAAAACCATAATAGTAATATAACAATATGCCTGTATTGTGCACAAAATAAGCCGACGGGATTCTGGAAGTACGACACGCCTGACGCCTGACGACAAGCAAGGCACGAAGTGCTTAATGCACTATAATATACATACTGATATAAGCAGTGTGTTAACTGAGTAAGGTAAAGCAGCTAAATGATCGATATCAATCTACTTTGCTCGAACAATTCCAAATTTACACTGAATACAGAGAGAGATAATGTGATGATGATAATAAAGATATAAAATGACAGATTAGAGATTACTAATAGAGTACCTAGTATTAGATGTAAGTAGTTATAATGGAGGTAATACGAAAAAGCTGCGATGATGAATGATGTATATAGCGTGACATCAAATGAAGCAATTCGTGGTCGTGGAAGGTCTTTGTGATCAAGTGTGTGAGATAACACACGAGCAATGATAACATGACCAATGTAATTTGTTGTGTATCGTGCGTATAGATCTGACACTTATACAATGTAACAGTCTCAACTCCTATATTTATTTGTGTAAAGCTTTAATTAGCTTAATTGCTTAATTAGCGTCTTGTTTCGAGTAATTGGGATTTTTCTGTTAATCAGCTAATTACTCATCAAGTGTCAATCTGCCCAACAAGGTATTAGGTACTATTTATATTAGCCCAAGGCAAGCGATCTATACTCAAGGAGACAATAACTTCATAAACAGTAGTTGTCACACCTACGACTAATACTCAGAATGATATACCTTATACGCATATTTTTTTAAACTCGATGACCATGACAATGAATTTTAATGCTCTATATTGTCTATCTATAAGCTTTTATGAGGACAATTTTTAGAGATTAAACCTATTGCAAAATTATAATACCCCGTTAGTTGAAGGGAAGTTCTGACTAATGATAATATTATGACTCTTTCCGTTTTATATGAAAATCAAATGGGATTTTGGTGCTTATAATATGTCCAGTACAAAATTTCCATTTAATTTTTACTGATTAGTAAACGACAATTTAGTAATAAATGACTACATAATAATTTTTGACATACCTCTACCGATAAAAAGGGATTACCTAGATTACCTAGCAGGTTTATTGTTTATAATGCAATTGATAATATGATATGACGAGCTCTATTTGTATTTACAAGCAAACGCATAATTAAATATGTAGGTATATGAAATGCCGCAATAAAATGTTTATGTTCCTTCGTTTTCATTCCCCCTTAAAATAAAATCTTAGGAAAATGATACCTATATCGGAAAATGCATTTCGGTTTTATAACAACAAAGAAATTAATTAGACCGGTCGGTCACTCGAAAATCAATTAGAAACGTAAATGTGTTAAGCTCTTTCACAAAGGACAGGCTATGTGCATATATACCAAGATCAGAAAATCAATAATCTATTTAGGTAAGTACGTAAATAGAGAATCTAGTAAGGTGAATGAGTACGTTTGGCTACTGTCATCAACAGCCTCAATTGATACAGAATATTTGCTCAGGATCACTGACAGATCTAAAACAAATGTTTACAAGATGTAAACAAACCCATATTTGGAGTTTGTGTATGAAAGGAAATTGTCGAGACTTATACGCATAGGCAGGTGTACCATACATTAAGAAATATATACAAGTGAAGGTATACTTGCAATGTTAGCATTATTAGAATAATTCCCTATAGGTACACTTAAGTGTTTCCAGTAAATATAATTAGTGGGTTGTGACAAACAGAAGTAATAATGTTATCGACATTTATATGCAGTCTATTGAGCCATATGATACACAAAACAAACTTTTTTTTTGCTTTTACTTACTACGTTGTGTTTGTATTGCGAGATAGAAAAGAAGGAATGATTTTCTTACCCTTCGATACCGCAGAAATATTTTGGCATTTTCCTGGCTAGTCTGTTACAAGTTGGCAATTTGAGAAATACAGTTATTTGACGACACAGGAAGGACACACACCCGGACTTGAAGAAATGAATGGGAATTTATTGTGAAGTGCTCAAGGCCAAGCAAAAACCCGAAACTTCTGTAGGTGGCAGAGCAGCTGTAGAGTTCTCCCTGTACGATTACAACTGGAATGTGGTTGTTGTAGAATTGTTGGTGGCTTTAATATGAAAGTTGCCTTACAATTATTACTACAAGAATGATCATCATTATTGCTCTCAACCAGACATATATAGCAGGGAACGGTACATGTAAATATGTAAACCAATGAAAGGCGCTCTTAGGCCAGCTACATAATATAATAATAAAATAAAAATATCTATCTACACACACTAACTGCTGTTAACTACGAAACTAATCGTTACTTCTATGTATAACTAAAAGCTACTTTACATACAATGCAGCATACAAGACTCACTGTGTTTCATTCAAACAAAGACTGCAATATAATCATCTACATTTAATTTACATAGGTAATGTTATACTTCCAACTTCCAAGAATTTATGTATATGAATATTATATCTCACTAAAGATAAAGTATGCCTATATATGTATATCGAGTTACACACTTAGGTCGACACGAAATATTATTCATGCTGCATAAATACAGGAGTAGGATATCTAAATCTAGTCGACAGATTATTTATATTGTACATAGATTGTAGATGAGTCTTCTGTTCAGTCTAATACATCTAAAGTCCACATCAGTTAGGACAATCAAATACGAGTGCCATTATTCTGAGTACATGATTGATTCGATGATGATGTGTTTAATTAACGTTTTTTCTAGACGAAATAATTACCGCGACGATATTTATAGATATAACATGACACTTAACATATAGTAGACATATAAATGACACTTTAAACTAACAATATTGGAATTTAGCAAAATGTAATTACTTTTTTCCATTAATAACATCATGTATTTATTATCGCGTATAAATATGAGATGCCGATTGTATTTAAATGTCTTTTTTGTGAGATTGAGTGAGACGTACTACGTATCGACAATCCACGTGTGCTTTATGCTTGCGTACGTCCGCCCAGCGTCCGTCCGGCATCCGTCACGCTTTTTGCGTCTTTCTCACTTTATTTTTATGTTGTATCGGTATCGTACTGTATTATCTTTAATAAATCATGCTTTGGTTATCGAATATGTAAATTGTATGTAATATTATACCTCTTTTCCATATATGTGTTTTATCAGATCGGGCTATATGA
>JABASD010005555.1:0-12136 GCA_019776165.1 Pogonognathellus flavescens
TAAAATGGAGGCGAAATCTTGGAGTTGTCAACTTTGACAATTTTTCCAGGTCAAACCATTCAACCTTATAATCTGATTTTTCGATATATTATGTAAAACAATGTGGCCGACTTGGCCAAAAATTCCCAGCTCTCTACAAGAATTTTCGCCAATCACTTTTCCAAAATCTTTGGAAAAAAAATAATCTCTGCCAATTTATTGGTTAGGCACGGACCGATAAGGGTTAATTAGCTGTGTTCTAAACAATGTAACATAAAATAGAAATTAACAATCTGGTATATGTGATATTTTTTATTATTTTCAATTTTTCAGCCTGATGATGTATTTACGAAATCGATTGCAGTAAACTCGTGATGATTTTTGCATAAAAGAAAAATACTCTGATTGCCGCCAATTTCATTTCACATTCATCTCAATTTATTACTTTTCGTGAAATAATTCTGAAGTGTTTATCTATTGCATTTAATCAATTGCCACAAATTTGTTTTAATCTGTCAAAATATTATTCCGAAATAATTTTTTTCAACTAAATAAACCATTAAACTCTAATAAAGTAGCACAATAATACGGAATTAACTAACTATATAAGTCACCAAAGCGTTGTCAAACAATTAAGCATCAAGATAATAAATTTGACTGTATAATATGCTTCATAAATTCTTATTTTTCAAAATATTTAAACATTAGCAGTGGTAATCAAATTCAAGACGGAAATGTAAATTGATTTAACTTAGCAGTAATTACATTGCAGTGTATTGATGAGGCTGTATTCACACCGTGATTATTCTAAAAGGTCATTCATGAAGGAGTTTGCCGATCGATCCCATTTACTAAATGGATATCCACTAATTAACTACAGTCACGTTTTATACCACATTGTGGATGGACATGCCATGTTGTAGTTGCCATGGAAACAAACATTTTAAATTCTAGTTGTCAAGGTAACAATCATTTTAAATTATAGTTGCAATGGAAACAATCATTTTAAATTTTAGATGCCATGGAAACAAACTATTTGAAGAATTTTAATTTTAGTTGGCATTGTAACAATCATTTTAAATCAAATTGGCATGGAAACAAAGTTGCCATGAAATTATTCGTTTTGAGTTCAAATTACCATGGAAGCACGGAGAACAAATAAACGAAACATTCAATATTTTCTTATTGGTTACGACCGCGCTTTTTTATGTTTATCCATTGCACTTAATCAATTGCCACATATTTGTTTTATTCTTTTAAAATATTACTCCTTTTTTCAACAAAATAAATATATCATTTATGTAATAAAGTAGCAACTAAATACGGAATTAACTAACTATGTAAGTCACCCAAGCGTCACCAAAGCCAACCATTTTAAACCTTTTATTTAAAGTTGCCATGGAAACAATCATTTTAAGTATAAGTTTGCATGGCAAAAATCATTTAAAACTCAGGTTACCATGGAAATAACCATTTTAAATTTTAGTTGCCATGGAAACAAACCAGTTTAAACCTTTAAGTTTAAGTTGACGTGGAATTAATCATTTGAAACATTTTAATTTAAGTTACCATGGAAACAATCATTTTAAATTTTAGTTGCCATGGAAACAATCATTTTAAAATTAAATTGGCATGGAAACAAACAATTTAAAACCTTTTAGTTCAAGTTGCCTTGGAAACAATCATGTTAAGTTTTAGTTGTCATGGAGACAATCAATTTAAATTTTAGTTGCCATGGAAACAAACCAATTTAAATTTTAGTTGCCATGGAAACAAACCAATTTAAGCATTTTAAGTATAAGTTGACATGGAAACAATGTTAAGTTTAAGTTGGTATGAAAAGCAACCATTTTAAACATTTTAGTTCAAGTTGCCTTGGAAACAATCATTTTAAGTTCAAATTAAGATGTAATTCAAGTGCGGAGCACGATTGGCCTTTCGTCTTTTGGGAGTCAAAATGATACGCCCTGCTGGCTCCGGCATTCTGGTACTACCAAGGGCGTAACAAGGCTGGCTCGGCCTTGAGGAATTTTGCGAATTGTGTTAGCCGTGCCCGTCCACAACATTGAAAGACCAATTCAGATTTTTTCACTATTTCATGTTAACTATAAACGAACTTGATGCAAATAGTTGTAACAATTATATAAGAATCTGACCGCCGAAGGGGGGTAGGAAATTTTTTTCATTTAAAAAATATTACAGCAGAATTCAGAATTGTGCAACAATTTAATAATTAACATTAATTTTCTAAAAGTCAACATTAATAAATAAAATAACACCACATACTAGGATAGACTGAAATATATACTCTCGCGACATTTTGGTTGCGTCTTAATTTTTACGAATTTTTCAGAATCAATGAGTATAAGTTTTTGAAATGTTAGATTTCAATCAGATCATTTCAAAAAATCAGTCTGCAGCTTTGACTTTGGAAAATAAGTTATACAAATACTCTTGAGGGTGTAATTTTGACAATGCGGTGTATTACGTTGCTCAATAATGAATGGCAATAAAACCACCTCTAACTTCGCTGTAGGCTAGCAAGCGGCTTTTAGCCATGGCGATATAATGCAGAAAACTACCATTATGATTTAAATGGTGTACAAAGAACACCAGAACGACACGGTTAAAAGTATCAGTATTTGGACGTACACCTTTATGCGTCGCCCAATAACGCTACAATCCTCCTCGACAACTCAGCGTTTTCCTTCTCACCTAAACTCTATTCTTTTCACTTCTCGAAGGACCAGTCACTTTTAACGTGTGACAACGTATCACTTACAGTTCTTTCAAATGTCCAACCTTTTATGTTGATTATCTTCTCTCCAAACCAGAATAACATTTATCACAATGTTTAACTCAATGTTCATGTCAATGTTTCACTCAATGTTTTACTATATCGGAGGGTCTGACGGGAATAACATTGATCGTAATGTTCAATGTTATGCTAAACCAAATGTTGAACTTCAATGTCTTACTTCGTCCAGGGTCGACGGAGAATAACATTAAGTCGCAATGTTCAATGTTATGCTTAACTTAATGTTGAACTTCAATCCATTATTGTCCCAAATCAGATCTCTAACATTTATAACATAACTCTTTTACAAACTAAGAATGCAAATTCGAATGGTTACATTTTGCCATATTAATAAAACTTTTAATTCTATGCATAATTATTAAATGGAAATAATTACCATTCGGAATTCTTTACTTTTTAATGGAAGATATGTATTCCCAAAGAATTAACGAATAAGTCCAGCAAACCAGAAAATTGTCGCTAAATGGCATGAACTGAGAGATCAATTATACTGTGAGGTTTTGTTCGGTATGAGACTGGCTTTATTACCGAAAAACGTTGGCCACAACACAATTTTAGAGTTATGCTTTATATCTTTAGTATCAAGTACATGAATATTATTCCCTGTCTAACTTCTCCCCAACCGCCCAGCTTAAAAGAAATACCACCTACCACCAATACCTTAAAAAATTACTCTGCTTCTCCATTTACAGATTGTCCGAACGATGGCGTCCCTCTCATATTTAACACTGCAGGTGCGATTGATAACTTACGCGTTGGTATTGCGAATGCTGTTATTATGGTGAGTATATCATATTGGCATACGAAGTCCGAAACTATAATATTTTTGAGTTATGTTATCGTGCATGGAGACGGACACATTATTATCCTGCACAGATAATAACGAAATAAATTGTACTTAAATAAAACGAATTTAAGCTGAAATTATGTTATCTGTGTAATATGTGATAAATCAAGGCAAAATGTTCGGTTGGTTATACGGAGAAATAATTTACTTTTTGTAGATAACAAAAGCATGTGATCGTTTGGATACGTGGAACATTCATAACATTCGCACATGGATGGACGTGACTCGATTGTACCTCAATCAGGATAGAGCACTTCATTAGAGCAACCCGGTGCTCAGTCTTGGTTAATCAAGTGTGTGCCTCTACTTAGTATTGGTATCAAATCCCAGCAACCCATTAGCATACTTTTCCACCTACAACGGGAGCTCCCAGTTTTTTCAGTTCCATTAATCTCTTAAGAATTGATGGTTTTCATAAATGCAGATTTGTATCTAACTCTTCTCTATATAAAGTCAGCATAGTGGAATAATTCGCAAAATCAGACTATTTTTCTTAATGTATATTACATTAGGAAAATTTAATTGAAATATGTCAGGAGCCAGGAGGACTACTAAGAGAACTAAAATTCGGAAAACTTCTCTCAGTAATGTTTTTTGAAACACTCGTTTTGATTCATTCGTTTTCGAAATAAACCGAGTCACCCTCCAATAAGCATCACCTAAATCCAGAACGGCGCATAATCCTGGACTGCATATTTTACAAATGTAAAACTATTTAATCTCCCAAAATATCAACCGTAGAAGAAACATAAATTTGGAGTTGGAATTATTTGGAAGTTATTGGGTGAAATATGAAAATGTTTATTATATTGCAGTTATGTTTTGATTTTCAACAAGGGACCATCCACATATGGTGTCAACACTTAGGGAGAGGGTTCTTTCGAAATATGGCACAAAGGAAACCATCAACATGGCGAAAAATGACCGAAATTTACACATAAGGGGACTTGGAGTACCAAAATTGCTAAAAAATGCAGATGTTTAATCTAAGGTAGGTCAATGTATAGATAAGATACCATTCTTTATTATTTGTGAGAATTTAGAATTAATTAATTGTTTGTAAGAACGCGCCACGGAGCCATATTTGCTGTAAAAAGTGGCTAGGTATGGTGTTAAGTTTTGATAAATTAGAATGAGCTCGTGCTCGGAAGCGGTGCTCTGTCCTGATTGAAGCTGCGATGATGTGTGAAGTATAGTTCGCCATTTTAAGGGGGAAAAATTATTTATTCAATAACAAATAAATAATCACTGCCTTAACACATAAGGTAGCCTTAGACAGACTCAGTAATAACAAAAACACAACGGTTAACATTTTAAAGTTTTGTGATTTCAAATTAGTTTCTTACATTACATTTTATAAATGTTCATGATCTTTGATTTGATATCACTTCTTCATTGAGACTGTTTCAATATTATTGTATCTACTATATTGTCAACTGTACAATTATATCAACACGAAGTTAAATATTCATCAGTATAAAAGAACGATTTTCGAAACCATTGTAAATTTATGAAGCTGAATTTTACTCATCAAAAAATACTTACTTAAATCGTTTGTGACCCATCTGGTTGTGTGATAGAAAAGACAAATACCCAGTCAACCGAATTTTCACGACAAATATAGGTAAGTAAATATAGTCCTTAATAATGATTAATTTTTACTTAGCCATAAATTTAAATGAATAGCCAATAAAATTGATCGCATAAAATTATTTAAAGAACAGAAAAAGAATGTTACAAAACGAATACAGTCATTAATAAATTAGCCATTAACTTAAATATGCTTAAATGTGTTAATGTTATTCACGATCTGTGTAAAAGTTATAGGTTAAAAAATCTTGAAATGATAGGACTCTTCATTGGAGCCCGTGGTACAATTAGTAACTTCTTTGAATGTTTTTGGAAAAGGTTAACACTAACAAACAATATGTAATTAAATAGCTATATCAGCAATCCAAGGAACTATCCAAATCTTAAACAATCATCTTTATCCACCTATAACTACGTGATGTATCTCATTTCTTCTTTCAGTTAAATTAGTTTTATTGCTATATTTAAGTAGCGGAGCTGCCTTATAGGAATGAACAAGCTGTCCGTCCGTCTGTCCCTCTTTCCTTCACCACGATAACTTAATAACGCTTTGAGATATTTTGTTCAGATTTGGTACACTTACTGGTCCGGACATATGTGAGGCTAAGTTCGAAGATGAGGTCAATCGGTCAACTTCTTCATAAACTTTGATCTTCTAGAGTAATTTCATTATTAAAACAACATTTAATATTCAGTGTAAAGTATTCTAAACACTGCTTGAGGAATTCTTCTTCAGTTTGAAAGAAAAGCCGCCAACTTTTGAATTATATACAGTCAATGTTGAAATATTTCAAAAAATTACAATTAACATTTTTAAATATTTTATATGAATAGTATGAGTAGTTATACTGCTAACACAACGGTTGACGTCACAGTTAATGCCACTGTGGCATAGTTCAATACACAATGTCCCTGTTTTCCCCGCTACTTTATTGGACCGTTACAATTGGTTTATTAAGTAGCGTAAGCTACTTAATAACAATGGTCTCAACGTATGTCTGTCCATCCGTGACCGCTATACCTCACGATACGAACGGATAATCACCAGGGTTCGCATGCCCACTGGCTAGTGGCTGGCTGGCTATATGGCAAAATGACAAAAATGGTCATCCAAAATTTTGTTGGCCACTAACCAAACTGGCAAAAACGGCCAAAAATAAAATCGGCTGATATGGACCATTCATGAACCTCGAAATTCAATTTTTCATTAACAAAACACTTTCAAAAGTACGCATTAAAACTTTTCCAAATACGTACTTCACTCGAGAAGAATTTACAGAGACGAGTTTCAGTGCATGAAAACGAACGTTAAAATGAAAACAATGCCTTTCATTTACGTTTTATATCTTGTAAAAGGAAAGTACAATTTTTTGATGCACTGAATAACCAATTTGTGTTATATATAACAGTCAACGTATTTTAGGTTCTATTCTAAGGTAATTAATTAAAACTGTAATTGTAGGATTAATTACAATTTATTGTAGTATTAATTTGCAATTAATACTTAATCATTGTTATCATTGTCATTGTATAATTGAAATTCAACCCAATATTGTAAAATATTAATATTATTATTTCAACATTTTTATTGTGAGATCAAATATCGAGAGTGATGAAATATACAATGAACATGAAAGAATGATTACGTTAATTGAGCCAGGAGTGACCCTGCGATGATTCCAAATCTTGATATTTAATTCTTGATAATTTTCATTCAAAATGTGAACTGAAATGTTGTACTAGTTAGTCGAAAGTCGCTGTTATGGATGAGTGAACATCTTTTGTATACATTTAGTCTTCTATTTCAATGAATTGAAATTGAGCGGTATTTTATGTTAAAGGCCATTTTGACCCCTTTTTTACCGTTTTTGCCATTTTGGCCAGCTTGCTGGCTGTTAAGGAAAAATGCAGGCAAAAAACGAACTCTGATAATCACAAATTGTTTAAACTTCTCACACGTGATTTTTTGAAAAATTGGGTCACTCTATCAACTCATTTATCAACTTTGACTTTCAAGAATTACTTTTAGGTCAATACAGTCTCACTAATACACTACATTTTAAATACTGTCAAGTCAATCCTATTTATGTTGGGAAGTGAAAACCGCCAAATTTGATATTTTAAGACGGCCGCTAAAGTTTAAATATTTTGAGAAACGTGAATAATGGAGTCAATCGGTGACATTCAATGTTTAGTAGCGAAATCCACTTTATCCTGTCTGTCTTTACATAATGTAATTCGATATCTCTATTTCGAATCAACTTATTTTGTTCAAAAGCAGTCAAAACCATTAATGCGACAATAAATTGACACCGCAATTGACAAATTCAGTTTGACAAATCAACAGTTTACATTCGTAATTGTTTTTCTTACGCTACTTCATTACATCCGTTTGGAATGGTTTATTTTAAATTATAATTAATAACCTTATTATTTTCTACTGATTGTGAGGCAGAAGTGGCCATCATATTTCAAATGAAATAAAAAGTGTGTGATTATCTGGACGGTAATTATTCGCCTATTTAAACGCAGATGAATGAATATAACTGTAGACGACTATATCATAAATGTTTATTTTTCCAACTCAGAAAAGTATTTACAGGAAGGTCAAAAACTCGAAACGCATATTCGTTTATCTTCGCTCGCATCATATCGTCCCTTTAGGGGCCCCCCGCTCACCAAAATGTGTGGATAAAAATGACTGTTCCTTTAAAATGATTAAATGAAAATAACTGAAAGGAAAACACCTCAACTGAATTATTCCCATTTACCTGGTCCAGTAATACTATTAATTATTAGGCAAATTACAAAACAAATTATAATATTAATTCTGTTCTCATAACTCCAATTCGAATTATAGTGTTGCGTTATTACACACTCACAAAATACACAGATTATGAATGTGCATTTAAACAATTTGTAGGTTATTTAGATTCAGCAATTTCAGTTGATTGGGAATCGTCATTGTCGTACTCGTACGATGGTGTTTATGACTGAAGGATAAGTTCAAGAAAATGGTATATTTTTGTTTAATCGTATTCACCCCGAAACGTTGCTTTAGTCTCGGAAACGAACGCTACGATTTTATAATTTTTTTCCCAACTTCTTCTTGGACGGACTTCAATAAAATTGTTTTCAAAATTTCGAATTTTAATTTGGCACGGATTCTCAAAAACTATGTATTAGATACATGTTACTAGAATTTTAAACTATCAGTCTGTGGTTTCAATGTTTTTAATACAAAGTTGCGGGAGTAATTTTTTGTCACCTAGGGTTCCTCACAAAATTGGCTCTCATGAATATCAGTGCCGTCAGGGGTAAGGTCATAGTCTCGCCTGGGGCCCCCCAAAAGGTTCGCTAAGGGACCAACCAAACGTAAGGCCGGCCCTGCAGTGCAGAGTAGGGTGCAATTTTAATTTTCAAAGTTAATAGTTTTTTGGGATTTTTTTATTGACGAATGACGACAATGAGTGTGGCAAAATAGTTTTCATTTTGAGTAATGGACAGGCTTGTAGTGTTAAAGGTGTAGAATCTGTGCGGGGTAATGGCTCCGAATTCAAGCGTATACCGATAGACTATAATATTATGCAGGACTGCAGACTGCAGGTCTGATTTACTACACTCCCCTATAAGTAAATGCTGGGACATTTGATTCACAGGAATCTATTTAATTATGCAACTGAAATGTTTTTGTTTTTCAAAGAAAATTAAATGCATGTTAAACTCATGAAAATGTTTATATTCTTTTCAGCAAAAATGGCTTCCGGAAATGATATTGGTCAACATCTAAGCTATTTAACAGACAACATTACCAGCTTGGACCGAATTTTAATTAGATTGATTGAAAAAAACATTATTTCCGAACACGATTCGGAACTAATTGTAAATATTCATTGATATTTAAATGTATATTAATCACTACATATAAGCAAAGATACAATGAATGTAATTTTCAACAGGGATGCAAGGAAACGCACGTTAGAAGAAATTGGAAATTGGTCTCGCTAATTCAAAGGAAAGGAAATCAAAACATCAAGACATTTATAGACATTTTAAGGACCACAGGCAACCAACACTGCGCTGACAAAATCGAAGGACGCTCTCAAGTGGCAATTTTAAATAAGAAATCCCATAATTTAGTCAATAAATGGTGGCCGGATATAAAATCTCTGCCCATGTCGTTTTACAAAAGAAAGATGCAAGGCGTGTCTTTGCTTGAATTACTAAAAGCCACATTAATTCCCATGAAAGAGAATACTGGAGTAACCGTGATTACACAAAAAGTGACAGTATCTGGATTAGGGGGCATAGGTAAAACGACATTAGCAAAATGGTTTGCGATTGAATACCAAGAAGAATTTGATTACATTCTCTGGATTGACTGCGGAGAGGGAAGACTTGGAAAGTCCATTAACAATTTAGCGGTGGAACTTCAAGTGGAGAATAGGCAAGAGTTGGAATTACCATATCTGGCAGCAAAAATCTTTAGAATTCTTCAAGAATGGAAATGCTTGTGGATTTTCGACAACGCAGAATCGTATGTCGGTGTACAAGGCATTCGAGACGTGTTACCGAAAAACCATATTAAGTTTAATACAATTATAACATCCCGAAATAGTCACTGGGGACACAAGACAGGAGATGGCGAAATACCGAAGTTAGCATTGGATGTGTTTGATGCAAATGAAAGTTTGGAATTTATGAAGACCAGTATAAAACCTTTGGCCGCTAATTCTGAAACGCAGTTAACAAAGTTATGTGAACTGCTCGGTCATTTACCTTTAGCTTTGCAATTAGCTGCGGCAACTCTCAACAAAAACCGAATCGATATACCAACGTACATTCAAAGAATTTCAAAGTCGGATGAAATAATTCATAATAACTTTGACGACTACGAAAAAACTATTGATGCGACAATGAAACTCTCTTTGAACCTGATAAAAACCGAATCAGAAAAACGAGGGTATCTTGCGCACAGAATTATTATTCTTTTCGGCTACATTACCCCAGAGAAGGTGGATGTCGATTTTTTTAAAGCTGTTGAAGAAGTTGATGATTTTCAAATTGACCAAGCTATTGAACTGCTAGAAAACTACTATTTAATATCTGAAATCCGAGAGGACACAAAAACTTTGTTATCAATACATCGTTTGCTGCAGCAGGTCATTCGGTCAAATTACCAGGAAACACAAGTGGAAACTGTCAGGAAGATTCTAAACTGCGATGGATTTATTGAAATCAAATTAATTCCTTACTGTTGCTACGCCGGATCAGAACTCCAAAATGAATTTATAAAGGTACTTCAAGAATTGGAAGAAAAAGTAGAATTGAAAAATCTTTTAAAACAGAATAAAATCAACGAAGCAGTTAATCTGTCACGGCTTTTAACATACACGCATAGAGAAAGCCCGATATCTCTTTACAACCATGCTATCTGTATGCAAGACAACCAAGAATTCAGAGAAGCAAACACAATTCTTGAACATTTATTTTTCAATTTCACCAACCTGAAAATTGAAAGTGGAATTACCGAAAAAGGTAATTATTTGGGTGGCATTGGAATCAGTTCCTCCAATTTGACCCAAGAGATGATTGCCGGGCAACTTTTTTTGAGCCACTATGCAGTTAAAAATAAAACCAAAGCAGGACAACTAATGTCGCATCGAAACTTATCAGGGATCGTTGTTCCGTGCCACCAAGATTTGTTGAATGATCTTACTGAGTGGTTGGTCCTTCCCTCGTATGACAACTACTTGCTAAGCTACAACGGCCAATACATAACTTTCATTGCCAAGGGTGAAAAAATAACGGTTAAAAGAATAGAACTGACAGATTGTTTCGTCGATGAAAATTTCCCAGTCCCGCAAAACTTGGACGAATTGGCCTTAAACAAGGCTGAACACTCGAAGAAATTTTTCGATATAATTTCAAGTAAAACGTTTAGTAAACTTAAGATATCCATATCAAATATGTCTATTAACCATGAAAAATCACTTCACGCAAATGAAGTCCGACTGACGAAAGTTAATGCGCCCGACTGGAACAATCTTAACTGGAAACTACAAAAACTATACCTGTACCAAGTAAACTTTAAAGACAATTCCGACGGCAATGATAAACAAGAAAAAGATAAAGCAAACTACACTGCATCGTTGAACGTTTCCCAAGGTAAATTCTCTTCTGTTTTCCTGAATCTTCAACAGTTGTCTGTAATTGACGTGAAATTCCAACCTGAAGTAGGAGAAGAATTTGATATTACATCAATTATATCACCCCAGCTCAATAAACTAAAATTGGTAAGCGGCGTGGATAGTTCGTTATTGGTTTCATTGATTCCATTAAAATCCGTACGAGATATCCACCTGAAGGGATGTAATTTAGTTGTTCCTGCTGAAACGAAGATGGCCCCAAGAAGCTTACATTAAATGATGTAAAAATTCTGGACGAGAACAAGAAATCCACAGAAAACACTTTTGTCAATGAATTTGTTGATTTAAATCCGATGGAGAAACTTGAACTATGGGATTTGCCTGTATCGATGGATGGAGAATTTTCGATTAAACAGGTATCCCTAAATAGAGTTAGAGTACCAAACTGGAAAAATTCGAAATGGAGAATCGACAAACTTACGTTGAATCAAGTTCCTTACGCGGAGAAAACACAGATGCAAGTCAAAGATTTGGAATTAACCAATTGTTCCATAAACATGTCCAACCTTCCTGACAATGTGGAGAATGTAATGATATCTAACTGCGTCGCCCACGAAGTGCCTGCAGCGGTAGAAAACGTCTTATTACCAAGCAAATTGAAAACTTTGAGCATGAATAGCGTTGTCTTTAATGACAAAGAAGGGAACCGCATTACAAATTACCAAACTGAATTAAAAGAATCATTTCTAAAAA
>JABASD010005556.1:0-12136 GCA_019776165.1 Pogonognathellus flavescens
AATGTACATCATAAGAAATTACGTATTAAGCATAATTAATGTTAAAATGGTAAAATACCATAGGTATAGGTATGCGTGTATAGAGATATATTATTTCATCAACTAAAGGGAATCATGAACTATAACACTACCTACGCATTAAACATCAAAGTTATTTGTCTGGACTTCATTTATTCCGCTCTTTCAAATGGACTTATATATTGTGTCTCCCATGAGAAATGAAATCCTCGGTAGCTCGTTTCTTCATCAGACATAAAAGTTATAACGAATGCATCGGTGCTGACGATGTTTACATTGGTTAAGTTTTGCTTAGGCTGACAGAATCTACAATGCAGAAAAGATTCAAAGATTGCTTAAATGCATGAATTCCATGTATGACAGACAAACTTATAATGTAACCTTTTAGCTTGTGTCAAGTTGCTGCACGTTTTGAAATTGTAAAATGTTAAGGAATCGGCATCACAATATGAATCTTCTTCAATGTCAATGTATTTCAGATTAATCTGCAGTCGTTCATCACTAGAGGCGATAGGAGGGTTGATCACCATTGTCCATATCACATTATCAGGATACTCACCGTTTTCAGGGTATTTAAAATCTTCCTTCCAACGGGAGGAGTGATGATAATTAATATGAACCACATTTTGATCGATCGTGTTGTATTTAGAGTTTTCTACCGCTTCGAATTTAAGCAAGAACCCACTTTCATCGTTGAATTGTTTTGTGACAAAAGTTATGAAGAGTAATGGCCCAGTAAAATTGAAAATTGTCCTATCTCCCTTTACACTGCAATTTGAAATTGAGGATTTAGTTTATTAGGTGCATGCAGTTGATGTAAAAATATTCAAAATGATTTGCATTATAGGATTTGCAAAAACTTACATTTTACTACTGTTTGTCGATAAATTGAGTCCACCGTGACTAATTGTGTCAATACTGTTATCTAGGTTGGAATCGTAGTAACTGCGACTTATGTCAGTTACGGTAATAAAATCCTCGGTTGCAAATGTATCGAAGAGAACTTGTAATTTTATTTCCTTGTAATTCTCAGCTCTTACAGTCCAAATACATTTTCTAAACTCAGAATATGTTTCATCCATTCTGAATCTCAAGATGCCTTCCTTACCCACGATAATGCCACCACAAGAAACGGCAGTATATGGCACACCTAGTTTCGTGAAATGTAACAAATGTCACACATTTTTAGAAAATGATATTAGCATATTATTAGTAATTATTGTCTTACATACTTGGAAAATGTAATGCTGCATAGTTTTTCAAATGGGTATCTTCCATGGTTAAGCTCATCTATACGAAAAAACAAACAAAATCAGAACCGCAGATAATATCAATTCCACATAGTACTAGGTATGCATCATTTGAAGATCCTGCGAGCACATACTTAGATTTGCTCCTGTTTGCAGGTTTTATTAAAAAATACAATTGCACGAATTTCCTCAATTAAATAAACGATTGATTCAAACAAGAATATTTACTTTTCGTTCCAAACGTTCCGCAAGGTTTTGCAATTTTATGTCTACATTTACAGCGTCAATCTTCCTATTCAGCCGGTCATCGATATTATCATACATCTCACTCTGTAACTTTACTAACTAGTAAAAAATTAAATTAACATGTTTTAGCTGTAAAATTAAATAGTGTACATAGAGTATTTGAATGTTACCTTTCCATCAAATGCTTCGACAGCTTCCGTTAATGTTTTCGAAGCTTCTTCCGCAGCATAATTTATGTGGCCTTTCAAATATTCCTTTTGTTCATCAATGTTAGAATTCAATTGTTTTAACTGATTGATAAAATAATATAATTAGGATTAACTAGATGAACATTATATTTGCAATAATATTTTAGCCATTTTAATGAATTTCTGCTTTCTAATGAAACATGAACATACAAAAGGGAATTGAATGCATTTTTAGGTTCTTTTGTAGGAAAAATTCCATTAGAGGATTTACTTGTTTGTAGGATTATTATAATATTTTAGTTTAAGAAACGATGATAATTTTAAATCTAGCTTTGGGATATTGCCACATGGCCCAAACACTTAAAATTAAATAGTTTTATATGAACAGAATGTTTTTTACCTTACTTTCAAACGATTCTTTAACCTCCTCTAATTTTGAATCCATTACTTTCATAAGATCAGCTTTAAGCCGCGATTTAATATCATTCACATCCTCTTGTACATCTAGTACTAGCTCTCTAATTTCGCGAATTCTACTGTTCAACATTTCATCTGTTTTCACGCTTGTCATATTTAAAAAAACACAAAATTATTATTATTTTTGTAATCTTTGTGTATATTTTCCTTAATTTTGTTCATTTTGGCTCTGTACCAATGAATTTGTTCTAAATGCAATTCAGAATTCCCCTGTACATTACACTACACGGTAGTGGTCCTAAATCTAATAGTTCTACTTCCAACTAAGATAGAATTTCTGTTCATTATGACAGAGAGCACAGAATGAACAAATGTAGAAATGAAGAGAGCTAATAAGGATTTGTGGGGCATATGTATAAAAATCTGTTGATATGCTAATTAAGATTAGGCATATGGGTACACATCAAATCAAATATTTATACCTTTTAGTGTACCTTTGAGGAGTATCTAATATTTATCTATACAATAGATTAAAATCATACTTACATTTCTTTCATCATTATAGGCACATTAAAGATATTTGTTTTGTTTATAGTATTACCCTATTCCTTCGATATCATCAGCAGATGAGGTTGTCCCCAGCAAAAGAAATGTTACTACCAATAACGAGTAAAAGTACAATCTTGATTTTTCTTTCATTTTTAGAAAACTTAAGCAATTTACTACACTCTAAAAATATTATAAGTACTTATACGAGTAACACTCACAAATAGAGAATTTTACTCTTGTAGCAATTAATGGTTTAGTATAGTATAAAATTATTTATTATGTACGATCTGGAGTAGACTTTCATACTAAAGTAACTAAACTGTCTTTGTTAATAAAGTCGTACTTAAATTATGTAGACAAACAGAATGAAAAGGCATAGAAACCTTGTATATTGAAATGACTCTTATGATTCACTCTTACTGAAGTTATACTCGTTACAACGGATATATGTACATAATATTATTAGATTATTACGTAAATATCTTGCTCCATGCATATGCAGAGAAGAAGAGAATGAATCTCTTTAAGCATTGATAAATTGATATGAATCCTATTTTAGAAGTTGATTCATAGGTATATACCTAAACTATCACTCATACAACCGTCCAGAGAGCATTCGATTCTTCAACATTAAGTAAGACAAAAATTATATCAATTAAAAAAACATTACATTCCATTGATATACACTACTTTACTAAATGATCATTTTGATCATAAAATGCTACTACATTCTGCGTAGATATAAGATTACCGAGAAATAGCATGACGTAATTGCTAATAATATTATCATGCAGTTTGGACGCTTAGAGTATGGACGAATCGGCTTTAATTTATCGTTTGCTAATAATAAACATTAACCTTCGTTATTTCTCTGTATAAGGAGATAGATGCTTCGATTGCCACTACAGGAAAATGCGATGCAATTGTTGTGCTTACGTACCTATCTCACAATATTGCACATTTCGAAGCATCAGTAAATATCGTAGCGATAAGAACTTGGAACGCTTCTTACTATTGCATTGTACTAAATGTATACAGAAACTACACTGGTGAAGCGAACGTAAGAAAACTCTACTAGTGCAAGTAATTTTTTTCTTACTCTTCACCTTTATTACTACTAATATAAAAATAATATAAAACGTAGTTCAACAATAATGCTTCCTTTGTGCAAAATTTTATAAGTAAGCTACATAGTTTTTATTTTTGGAAAATGATTGACACTGCGAGTAGTAGAATCGAGTCGTGTCGTGATTTTGTCTTATCATGACTTGCCAATTGTCATCTTTAAGGTTACATGGATTTCGATGGATAAACATGGATAGATTACATGGATAAAATACAAACAGTCTATAATAACCATTCATTACCACTATATCTATATTCAGATAAAAATTTCAACTTTCATGTGCATAATATTGGCAATAATAAGGCAGAACGACAATATTTTTTATATCCCAACGTAGGAAGTACATAGTACCTACCGATAATATAACTTGTAAAGAAAACCTTTGTCTAACTCACACTTACATAAAATGGGATACCTATCTTCCTATCTATTAGTATGTAGGTAATGTGCATTGTGCATGTAGGTAAAAAAACAAAATGACTACTGGAAATTAGCAAGCTATAGTTAATTAATTAACTCTGATTGTGCAAAATAGATTCATTAACATACGCTTCTTCTAATTTGCAAACAATTCGGTTTTTACTTTCATCATTAAAAATTGCAGCATGCATATACTGTACGTAGTAAAGTAAGTGTGCTTAGCCGGATTTCCTAATAGGAAGGAGACCATAAAAAGTGAATAATTGTTTCCTCTTTACGCTTAAGTTTCCAGTTTGTACCTAGAGTTTTGTAACATGATGGCTACGGTAAAACTGGTAGTGCACTAGCAATTTTTAGTACTTTGATGAAATAAACCCCCACAATAAATGCTAACCTATTATACCCCTATATATAGTCGTAGCTAACTAAGCTAACTGTTATAAGTACAGTGGACATTTGCTCTGTAGGTTACTCCATGAACTTATAACGCATATAAAATGTGAGAACCAAAACATTAATCGTGACCTAGAACAAAATATACCAAACAACTATCCCAGTATTTTAGCAGAGCATATAATTGAAGCAGTAAGAAAATCTCAAAGAAAGACGAAACATACTTACTATATTTAATTTATACATAAATCAATTCATATTGCAACGGATATGAAAATGGTCCTGCAGAGTTCATACAGCTTTGTACAATAGTAGTTACTATATAATAAATAATATTACAGTAAGTACATATAAGTAAGGCATTTCTAAGCAAATACAAATATTATGAATTCTCACATTGCATTCGTCAACAACCTGAGAAGAAATAAAGGTCACGATGAAGAAGCATTTTCTATCTGAGTATGTTGTAGAGCCACACTATAAATAAGATTCATTGAACTGAATTTACGCATGTAATTGCAGATATACACGCAATGTCAGGAGTATCTGTAGAAATAGCACTACACTAAAACTATACAACCGTCAGCCGTGAGAAAAAGTTAAGTATGATTCTCATTACATGTAAATGTACACACACAAGGATCGTGGATTACATGGATGGAAGATGTTTTTGCAACGGTCTATTGCGGAATTGACATGTGTAGTAGGTAGGTCATTCGTTAACCTAATAAGGACATTACATATTTCTATGAGGATAGTGAGGAAGATAAAACTTGCCCTTTTTCATGACTGCTATAATCGATTCACTTTATTTCATTGAAGTTTCAATGTTAATTCCGCCTTAATGCTAAATCTCCGCTAGAGCAGTATTATTGTTACAAGAGTAATAGCTTACGAAATGATATCACAAGAAAATGTGTATGATTGTGTTGTTTTTGTTTATAGGAAAAATTTAATCAGTCTAAATGTGATGATAATGTATAAGTAGTAGGGACAAATACAAAACTATTACATAATTCTAAGTCATAAACAAGTATTTATATACGTTCCGGAAGGACGAGCACAATAATTAGTTGCTGTGTATTGATAATGACATTTAAAGCAATAAAGTGATTTTCAAAACCTTTATAAAATACAAGCAAGTGCACGGTGCATATAAAACAATTAACATTTAGCATACAATTTTTATAGCTTTTATAATTGTGCTTACTATTATTATGAATTGAAATGAATGATATGTTATTGGTTGAGTGATTGTTAATTAATGAACAACACCTTCACATTTAACTAGAAATCCCACACCCAACACCCAATTATTAATTCGCCAGTCATTCTTACCATAATTTCCATACCCCAATTTTTTGCATATCATGTGAGTAATGAGCGTTTCGTTGTACACGTAGTAGCACTTACTGAGGTAATGGTAATACTTCCAAGAATATAATTATTTTTGATAAATCGAAATAAGAAAAAATCTCCAGTCTTCATATATCATGTCATATTTTGAAAATTTCAAAAATATTATCTTTGCTTAAAGTAGACTTTTTTCAATGTGAGTGCGACACAGAAAAACTTTTGGTGATTGAATGTTTGCTTTGTGGGCGTCTGCGGGGTGGAGAACGGTGAACTACAGAAACTGAGGATGAAGCCGAAGCTCTGGGACCTACAAATCATTCAGACGAGTAAAATTACAATTACTTACACATGTTAAAAATCATTATTGTGAATTGGAACAGGATATACCATCCGCTGAATCAGCATCGATTGAGACACTTCTCCATTCGGTAGATCTTGTCAAAGGAGCAAAGCAGTGAACTCTTTTTGTATCCGGCTCAAGAGTAGTATGCAAAATAGGCCCGTAACTATTTGGGTTTTGGACTAATGCTACAAAATAATTATCTTGTCCAGTAGTAAACATTGTTATTGTGAATTATTTTTCATGTAAATTAATTAAGTTATTTACCTTCTTTGGCGATTTCCATTGTGCCATCATTTTTCTCAAACATGAATAAGATATTAGTGGAAAAATAAAACATATTTCCAATACACTGTACGTGAATCACATCTTCCTTTTTCTGAGTAAGAGGGGTTAGTTTCAGAATCTTGTCAGTGTCAGGAATAGTTCCATCGCTAATGACTAAAATCGAATCAAACGGACATGAATATCATTACCATTTTTAAGGATTTCTTGTATAAAATAAATATGTGTCAATATTTTACTTATGTCATCATTGGTAACGGTGTGGGTGATGTGCAGCGTCTTAGCTATATTTCCCACATGACATTTCATGGCGTGAGTTGGAAAATCATTAACGAATTCAACAGCAGTGCACCCACGAGGAGAATCCACAAATTTAGGGGGGAAATTGTATTCACATCGTCCAGTGTCAAAACAATGTTGTTTAATGGTACAATCAGTGTGGGTTTCACATTTCGCAAGCTCATGAACGGGAGTTAAACCGGATTTGCTGCAACAAAGAACTCGCTTTTGCTCTTTGTCGTAAGTAATGGTCAATTCTTCCTTGCCTGTAATTAAATGATAAAAAGTCACGCTCATAATATTAATACACATACTAATCAATGATTGGTTATTTAATAAAGGTAAGTAATAAAGGTAAGTAGAAACAATACCGATATTGCTGAATTCCCAGGTGTGTAAGATTCTATGAGTTTTTCTCACAATGCAGTTAATTTTGAAATAATTTGACATGGAATTTAAGGGGACATCTGGAGTAAGTCTTAACACAGCCAAATAAGGAAATTCATCATCGCTATTTTGAAAGTAGTCAATTGTTCCGAAATCCATGGTATTTGGAAGAGTTATGAGAATCTTATCTTTAGCTTTACACATAAAGGTTCTATTCGAGGAATCGTCCATTACAACCAAGTCTTGATCTGGAGAAACTTGCACTTCTTTGCCTGAAAATAAATTTTATCGTCGTTTGTAAAAGAATTTTTTATACATAGAAATTTTAAACAATCATGTTTTAAATTTCTATGTATAAAAAATTCTCAAGCTTACTTTTTGATGGTACAAGTTCAATTTTCCAAAATGTTTGCTTATTTCCAGCCTTGCAAAAGTATGTTCCATAAGGACGTGTGAAATCTTTCAATCTGAACGAGAATCCAACAGCAGGGTCGTAAGAAATTGACTCATGTGTGGTGAGGTTGGCAGAATCCTCCTACAAAGTTAAAATTGTAATTTTTACGAAAACACAAATTTCAAAGGAAAAATTATTTTGCAAAGGATGTGTATTCATAAAACATACCACTGGTTCCACTTTAAAAAGATGCATTGAATCAGTTGGATTGGTAGCAGCACAAGGAAGTGTTACAACTTCATCATTCGCTCCGGGTTGAACAACTCTATTTGAGACGGCTGGAAAACCGAATTCTCCCTTGAAATAAAGATGAAAACCTGTTTGTGCATCTTTGTTGTTCACTCCTCGACAAATATACGTTCCTGTTTGTTCTTCATTAAATCTCTCTTGGAATAAGACAACAATATTTGTGTGAATATGAGAAGCAGTGTCTTTGAAATCCTTAAAGCTTCTCAACTGAGTTGTATACAGTCTGGGAGCCTAAAGTTAATTTAAAACAGTTATAAAATTCCAAAATAAATAACAAAAATACAATTTAATATGAAAACGATAAAATGAAATTTCTTTACCCCGTCTCCTTCATAAACCCATTCTACAGGGTAAGTAGCATTGCACAACAGAACTACATGATTAAACTGAGTTCCCTGTAAAATCATTTCCTCCGAAATGACAATCTCACTTGGGTTGTCCTTACTTAGGATCACAGTCTCATCTGAATCAGCTTTAGCTATAAACACTTCAATAATGGGTTTAGATTGTCCACTAACATGCGACAGTGAGACTGCCAGCATTAGAGTGCAAATTCCTATGAATTTCTTCATTTTCGTACAAGGATCAACTAAAATGTTAAGTATGATGTATAGAATCAGCAATTTGTTGTGATTTGATGTTACAATACACAAATTGTATTACTAAACACCCGATTTGTGCCGCTCTTGTCTCGTATTACTGGAAATTACAACTGAAGGATGGTTAGTTTCTGCCACAGGTCTTATAGGCCATCGTATCAATTATTCATCTAATAAAGTACCTTTAGTTACTCTTACGACAACCTGTGTACATCACTTATGTATATAGGTTGTTCTATTTATTTCTATAAGTTAAACTATTTGCTACAAGAATATCGTACACTTCTGGAAAAAAATTCTTACCACATATTATCCTGTAAATATTATTTCTTGGTCTGACAAAGAAAATTCATAACATGATAAATGTATTAAGCGTACCTAATATCATGATTATGACAAAACCGTGTACTACACACTACAAAAGTATATTACTATACATGCATCCTTAATACACACCTTATACCTAACCATGCTAAAAATATAATATGTAGTTAAAAGATAAGCGAAAGGGGAAACATTAGTTAGGGTTTGTTTTATAATAATCAAACAATAAGAAGAGTAGCATTGTATGATGCTATGTACCTACAAACGTTGTTACAGCTAGCTGCAACTAATATTTGCAAAATAATTTCATGAGTAGGTATTACAGACAGGTAGAGACTAACTCAGACATAAAACTCAGCTAGAATGAGAAGGTCGTCTTTCCGTATTGTGGGAATCGTTTACAAACCACTTTTGCTTTTGTGTTAAGATTTTTTCTTCCCTAAGCTATGTATTCGCCAAGCGAAACTTAAGGTAGGTAAAACCAAATGACTTTAATATTTACTTTTGATACTTTCATTTCAACTAGCAAATGATAAACGTATGTTTGACATGACATTACTCAACCTAGCCATATTATTATTACAGTATAAACATATTTTGAGCATAAGATGTGAGAAAAGACAGTCCAAACGAATAACATTGACCATAAAATAAATAACAAAAGGACCTTGTCGTTTTAAGTTGCAGTGCAAAAACTGTCATACCTACATATGTCCATCTAAAATCAGATCAACGTTTCAATTAGGTAACAACAATTATTGTACCGTCATAAAAACAGATCTGATAATTGCTTTGTTTTGTAACCAAAACATACTACACCCTCTTTGTAGTCTCGTTCGAAGATGTAAACAAAAATATGTTATCTTAATTTCTTAATATTTCATTTATACTACACCAAAACAAAAATCTTGCCAAAGACACAATTGAATCTGTGTACACTGAGATGGATTGTTTTTTAAAGTAAGTTAGGTTGATTCATTCTATAATTATCCTGCTTATAAAACTACATCTCGCAGTTACTAAATGTATATGCCTAATAAATACTATTTTCAAACCAAACATTGATATGAAACTAGCCATTAAAAATTCTAAAATCACATAGAAATAACAATGTAAAGAAAAAATAATTAAAAAACTAAATCCTTTGTGTCAGCACAAAATCATACTACGAAAGATGTACTTTGGTATTTCTATTACTACCTTTACTACCTAACTAACTAGCTAACTACTAAATACTAAGCCAATGGCATCAATCCAGTATAATCAAAACTACAGCAAAAACGAAATCATAAAAATCAAAAAAATATGATTACATAGTATTATATTTTTTCCTATATCTGTATTACCAGTTGAACAACAGCCATAGGTATTTACTGTACCTACATTGAGTTTCAGAGCGAGATAATTACCTACATAAAAATGTAACCTTTTAATAATTCATTCATTTTATTAACGTAGATTAGCTGGTACTTACTAGCTGCGAATGCGGTATTACTTTGCCAACTTTATAGGTAGGTATATAGAACCACGCCTATTATAAGGAACAAGTAAATGAAGTTAAGTCACAATCACATTCCAGGATTGTGCTTAAGTTTATGTAAGAATTGAATATGAATAGGCAATAGGTATACATATAATACATTGGTAGGAAACACAAAAGAGTAAAGATCTATTTCTTTCTAATGGTGCATCTTCTTCAATGATATGAAAATTAGTCTCACTATCAAAGAAAGAATGATAAGATTTATTGCGCATTGTGGTGATTGATGAATCCAGTCAAATCACAATCACATTTTTGTAGCATATCAATCTGGCTATTTGTAACTTACTAATTGTGTTATTAGGTAGAAACTGGTTCTATGGTCAAGTTAACAGTGTAAGTATCTAAATTAACTCGAACACAGGCGAAGAAGAGAACGATTGAATTGTTACGCTTTAGTGGGCAAGATTAAAGGTAGTCAAACACACTTATAGTAATAATAACAATAGAGTGCTGTACTTAATTATGAGTGAGGTATGCGATGTGTTAGGTGACTCGTAGTACTCACTTGTACAAAGCTACATAGGTATGCAGCAGTGGCTTTCAGTACAGCTACAGGTAGAAGGAAGTGTATTTAATTTTATTAATATGATGTACATGCACAGACACGTAAAGTAATATATATTGCACTTGTACATAGGTAGTTGTAGTTAGGTTAACACTAATACGTACTCTTGCTAATTGTAGCTTACACGAGAAGATTATCTTATTTTGCAGATGCTTCATGGTCACATTAAAAAATATAAGTATGCTCATGCAGTATACTTACGCAAACCTTACATGGAAAAACACCAATCATCATCTCATTAAACTTGTGATTCTCACCTAAGCGATTTACTTGCCAATTTCCCAAAAATAAGATTGCAGAGCAACTATTAATTTCTTAAACAGAGGCTTTTGTGCTATTTTTTATATATTTAATTGTCATTACATTTTTATCGCATAGAACGATCAGAAATTTTGTTTTCAGTAAAAAGAAGAAAAATAATATTTGAAAAACAATAGAGTCATTTGTTATGAATAATTGCAAAATGAAGCTATCTGTGTGAGTGTTCGGCCTAATTATTTCCTTGTTATTATATTTATACAACTTCATTGCTAAAAAGAACCTAACACTGGATTAACTAAACCTGCGGGTACCTATAACCCGACTCATTCAATATGTTCGAATGTAATAAGTACATACTGTACTAATAATTAACTCATATTGATCTTTTTCAATCAGTAGTCTCAATAGTGTACATTTTTTATTTGGTAACTTTATTTCGTCATCAGCATCACTGTACATGTGCAGAAATTAATTGTATTCAATTTTTATATTTTTATTAATTAATTATCAACAAATCAATATTGTTCTTACTCCATGCTAATTTCTTCCTCTTTAATTACTGCACCTGGGTTATCTTCAACCCCTTTGTCCTTGGCCTGAGGGACCTGAGGGAGTAATCCTTTATAGTCGTTTGGTGACAAAGTATACAAGCTGGGGTCAAAATACTTGTCAACTTTCTCCTCTAGAAATCTGTAATTCGAAAATATATTTTACTATTTATATTATATTTATTAGTTGTCTCAGAATTTGAGATTGCCATTACAGATACAATAATAAACAACAAAAGTTAACAGATTTAATGGATAACGAATAATGATATAGTTTAAAATATCTTAATTATTAATATTGGAGTTATAAAGATGATTCTGAAGTATGCTACACGATCC
>JABASD010005557.1:0-12134 GCA_019776165.1 Pogonognathellus flavescens
CAGTCGTAAAAGTAGGGAACTAAGACTTTACAGACATTACTCTTGTATTTGATAGCCGAAAGTTAAGCGTAGGAGAACAAATACTGTTTAATTCATCTACGTTTAATTTCACCAGCAAAGCACCTTGTTCGTATCACACTTTATTTCATTGCAAAATAAAAGCACAATTGTTAGTTATTGTCTTCGTGGGGAATAGAATTGTAAAAGCAAGCCCTTTTGACTGATATAGTAGGGGATAAATGGTAGTAGTGGCACTATTTAAATCAAAATCATATAGAAGCATCAATTAGATTTCGTCATGTTTTGTTTGATAAAGGAAGCAGAATCAGGTTAAAGGGTTTCGGTATATGCCAATTGAGCGAATAGAAGCAGAATAAAAGTGTGCGAGAAAGGGTTAATATATCGATTTCTTTATCCAGATAGTCAATTGTTCGAAAATCGGACATTTGTTTTCAATAGCTAGATGGTTTTTGAACCGATCATGTTCATCGACGAACTCTGTCTTCCTCTTCGCCTCATTGAGATATGTTCAAAAATTCATTTGTGTAGCCTAAACATAACTCAAGTTATCGTGGTGACAGACTTAAGCGTATCTAAATCAATAAAAACTTCGATAGCAGAATTCAGAATAAACAATTGCGCTCCTAGAGTTGAAATATTAGGAATATAATTTATCAATAGATACTAGACGCGTACGAAGCAGATTCGTGGAAAAGTCTAGGTTTTCGGTCGCATAAGGTCTACGCGAAGCGGTGAGACCTAAAAATATATACAACACAAAACAACTACTATGAGGTTTTATTAATGTACGTTTTGTAAAAAGGGGTTTATTGTTTTATTATGAAGATAGAAAATGAGCATGTAACAGTTGACCTAATTACTCTTTCTTTCTCTCTCTCTCTCTGAAACAGAATGGGCCGATTTATATATTTGTTTCTCGTCATTGATTTATCGATACGAAGCAATAAAATAAATTCAAAATAAAATCATCCAACATTTACATTAGGTACACCAAGTCATGGCTTTTGCACAAAACAACAACTTTGAATTATTTATTTCTTCCAAGGTGTAGGCAATCTGCTTCAATACATTTGCAAAAAAGTGCGACTAATTACTTATTACTAATAAATGCAAATTTCGATGAAAATGAAGCAACAAGTTAAGCAAAATGATGTCCATTAAAAATAAAGATTGTATGCTTTTATTCGTGCATAAAGAACGTTTTATTTATGTGATGTGTATTCAATTTGTTACAATTCAATATGCAATATCACAAGACTGTAGATATTTTATTTTCAAAATCTAAACAGAAAAGGAGTATATTATGTGTAATTAAAACTATGAAAATAATTCATTGCAACCATGATCGCTTCTTCTTCCTTTACCGATAGTATAAATGATGATAAATACGATTATGAACTTACCCCGTCTCATTGTGGTACGCAAATATTTATCCATCATTTTTATTTTTGAAAATGATCTTTCCCACGAAACCCTAGCTACTGGATACGTGCAAAATAATGAAAAAACAGATAACAAATCAGGGTATCAATTTATTATTTAACACCGTGAAATTTTTCCCGAAATTCCATAGGCGTCGGAAGATGTTTGGGGGCATGGGGACATAATTTTGTGAATATACTAAAGAGACCACAATTTAGCGCTCAGCGCCAATTTTTCCAGATGTATTTATCCTTGTTAGCACAGAAATTTCTTTTTTTAGAGAAATTGACGTAAAAAATTCATAATTTGTTTGTGTCCATTGCTAAAACCTGCTTCTTTCAAAATATCCGTCGAGACATTTACTAAGAATGTCCCCACCGCCAAATTTCTGTGGGGACATTGTGCTGAAGTCCCCACGGTTCCGACGCCTATGAGTAATTCCGTTTAGTTATACAACAAATATATTTACTCATGCTGTTCAATGCCGATATAACTTGACATAACAAGCATTTTCGATTTCATTCTTTTCACTTTTACGATGCAGGCATGCAAATTTCACAAACGAAAACATGTTGAATTCCTTTCACTCTTAAATTAGTAATAGGAAAAAAAATAACACAAGTATTAGTAATGCGTGAAGCTAGTAATATATTTTCCTCCTGCAATTAAACATTTAATTTTGGTACTAGTACCTTAGCTAAGAAACAAAAGCATTCGGCGTTTGTTGCCCCTACGCTGCTGCCCGTTTGCGGCGCCCACACGTATATGCGCCACTGCCTTACATATGAAATAATCACACAGCAAGTACAAGGTTAACCCTTTTACTATGAAAATGTGAATATATTTTTATTACAACAAATTATGATAAAGTTAATTACATTTTCTGACATTACATGATTTTTTAAATTTTATTTCCATTTTTTTAATGTTTAAATATTATAATTTTCATTTTATTATCTATATATGTTTATTCGATTCGATTTAAGCAAATACTATTACGACTAAATTAACATTTATCTTGTATTGCATTATTTAACTAATTACAATGATTAACAAGTTGTGATATTTTTAGTGGGATATATTTTAACCAGTACAAAATAAACCGACCTGTTTGAATGACGTAGTGATGAGTTTTGGTTCCGTGTGTTGTAATTTCCAGCCATTCGATTTGCTTTTCGATCCACACGCAAATGAAAGATAACAACATGCAAATCCCATAAATATGAAAAATCGTCACAAAGTTGTCATCCAGGTTTAGTCCTTTGTTTGGGTTTTCAACTGGCACAGGCTCTCTCTTTTCTTGCAGAATTATTCGGTTTTTATTCATTTCTCTCCAAACGTCCATTGCTCCAGATTGTTGCAGGACTCGCAATCGAGTCAAAACTAAAGGGTCGTACGGGCCCCCTAAAAGCCATCCCCGTTTTATAGGCATCAGTTCTTCTGTACCCATAACGACACCAGATTGCTTTGGAAATCGTGTCTTTAAATTGGCATAATATATTTCTATTTTGTCCGATGAATCGATATACGCCGTTCTATTGCAAGTGAAAATTTGTTGGAAAATTTGTTCTGGGTAGAATTTAGAATCGGGTCCGCTGGTTTCTAATAAATCTTTTGGCAGGATAATTTCATCACGCACGATATAAATGATGTTGGAAAAATTTCTGAGATGCGTAGGTACACGAGGTTCGTAATCAAAATGACTCATACTGAAGTCAGTCACTAAGAAATTTTTAGCTGCGGGTTCGTACCACAATTTGTAGTGGCTGTAACTATTTTCGGACAGGCGAGAATAGAGAGAAAATTGTAAATGGATGAGTTGGCGAAAGGTTTCTAGTGGGAGATGGTTTCTGGGTGCAGATAATTCTGAAATGGCCCAATTTTTGTACTCATTTGTCAAAACAAAGACTGCCAAAAGCCAAGATCCATAAATCAAATAGATTGAATTTATTTGTTTAGAATTCGAACCAATTTCATCTCCTTGGTCCAACAAAATTCCACACGGAATGAAACTCGTTTTCAAGTTTCGTATTTTCAGTACGATTTGTAGCAAACCATTAACTGCTAAGCAACTGATGAGAATTCCTAACCAAGTGGGCCAATCGAAACATGCGAGGTAAGGCAGAAATGATATCTGCACCAACCCTAAACTTCCATCACATGTCACAAATTTCCAAGACTCCAAAGTAGTGGGAAAGAAATTTACACTTGGATAATTGTAATGAATATGAGCTGTGTAATCCAAGCATTGTTGTGGCTGATTTCCCTGACCTGTACAAAAGCTACTTTCGTTTAAAGCAATAAATTCGAAAAGTGGAACTTCTGGATGGAATTTCTGGATGTGGAATAATTTAAAATTTATTTTTTTGGGTATTTTAAGGTTGTTTATTGTTGCTGGATTAAAATAATATTTGTGTATTTTATCAATAATATTCCAACTTGCTTTTTGCATTTTTGTTTTGCTTTTCTGTTTCCATTCGTAATCTAATGATCTTCTTGTGTACGATTTTACATTCAAAACAGTCATGTCCACTGCTTTGCAAAGGAAACCACGTTTGCATTCAAAATCATTGATCAAATAAGTCTGAATGGATTTTAAATTCTTCGATAATACCACAAGTTTAAAGGGGGTTGTGTGTGAAATGGTTAAAGGTAACAAATCACGTAATTCGAGCGCCTGAGTCACCCAGTGATGGAACATTTGCTGATTCTGTTCGAAGTTCGTTTCAAGAATCATTAGAGATCCTTCAGCTTTGAAAATATCAAATTCATCATAATCGTACTCATAACGCCATTGTTGCCAAAACCAGAAATTGGAGTTTGGAAAAAGAAAACCTTCTCCACCGAAAGATTCACGTCGATGAGCGGACAAAGGAAAGAGTAGGAAATTAATCTTGCACTGCCACGAAGAAAACAAGGAGGGATAATTAAAGAAATTCATTTGAGAGTGATGATAATTATATCCCTTAGTCGTCCACTGGGATTTTTCATGTGTAGCTTTTTTCACTGAATAGTTTCCCAGTACAACAGGATATTCAAATTCTGCGAAGTCTGTTTGCAGAGTGTCGAAAAAAGCAATATTGATAAAACAATTACTAAATGGCTCCAAGTAAAAATTCAAATCCAGAAATGCATTTTCATCTTCACTTCGACAATAATTCCACAGCAGAACAAATGTCAACCCTCCAAGTCTCGTAAACATCGTATAGGGATTCTTTTCAAGAGTTATTCTTCACTCACTGGGGGAAAAAATTTAGACTGTATACAACATTGAAAGTTTAGGACTATCAACGGCGTATCTAGAAACGTATACTTAATTGGTAGGGCTCAAGCTATCTGTGGAGGGCTCAAGCCATCTGTGGAGGGCTCAAAGCAAATGAAATGACAAAAAATTCTACCTTCGGTTGCCAATTTGGTCTGGTAACCTCTTTTCTCCGTAATCTGGGGAAGAGGTGGGGGCTCAGGTCCCGGTGAGCCCATCAATAGGTCGGTCTATCCATTTCAGAACAGACGTTTTGATTCAACTCCTAGAATTGTCAGCTGACTGATTCAAGGATAAATAAATTAAATGTGTCTTGCCAGTCTCAACAGTGCAAGGCATAGTTGACACGCAGAGTATCCGACAAATACTATTAAACTCAAAGTCGGATACAATGTCGGCTACTCTGCACCATTACATATTAATTTGAAATCAGTTTTTTCGAAAACTTTAAACAACTGAAAAGCACGTGGCTTGTTAAGCTAGATTTTAATTATTCATTATATAAATAAACTATTCTGCGTATTTTGACAGTATTTTTGTGCCAAACACGCCACGTGCTTTTCATTTTCCTTATAAATAATAATTATTCAATTTCGAAATTTATAGTAAAAATCAGGGCCGTAAGGACGAGGAGGCTGATGGATGACGCTCCTCCGGGCCCGGCCCCTAAGGGGCCCGGCCCGTATAAGATATCGCACATTTAATATTTTAAGTATTTTTTTGGATTAAGCACATACAAAAATATCGACTACTTTAACATTGCTTATTAACACCTTTTTAAACCATTATCATGATTGCTCTCTTAGAAATTAATCACACTAGATGTTCTAAATTATGGCGCAATAATTTGTCTCTAATTTTTGAAACTACAAATCTCTAATCGTTTTCATTCAACTGCAAATATCAAATTAGAACTTCTACAATATTTATATATTTTATTTTTTCACAACATCATTTATTTTTACACATGATGCGAATCTATTTTCCACCTTGGTTAAAGTCGAACAAGATGAATGAATTGAGAAAGATAATGAATTTTGGCTTCAAATTAAATCAAATCTATTCAAAAATTTCGCGCTACGCGCGAATTTTATGTGATTCTGGTTCATTTTAGCCTAAAACTGATTTTTGCGCTAGGCGCGTATGTGGGCATTTAAAGGCTTAAAATGGGCGTACGATTGCCTCTAAAAATTGCAATCCTAGTTTAGCGCATCCATGTTGCAATCAGACACATGGCAAGGATGATATTTTCGATAACAATTACAGTTGCCTACAATTTTCTTTGTACGATTCCTTCTAATATTCTGTAAACGGGATAAAAGCAAATTTAATGTAACAGCTATTTTTCCAAACTTTCATAGGGCGCAAGTGAATATCCTGTTTGAGTCTGATATAAATTCCTGTTTGAACATAATTGAAGAAAAAGTTCGAACTGAATTATATGATTTAAATTGATTTAAATTGTATATTGCTGCTGGTATTGCGGTATCAGCAATAAATTACCCCGAACCAATGAAGTTTTCAGCCTTTGTTATTTGTTAAAAATTTTAGAAGCTTTATTTTAATTGACGTATAATATTTTTAATATAGATTCATTATAGGGGAACGGCCCGGAAAAACTGCCCAATTTTCCTCCGGGCCTGGCCACGCTTGTTACGGCCCTGGTAAAAATCACTGTAGATTAATTCTTAATTCGTAAAACTTTTTTTGTGAGTTTCCGATTGTAAAATAGTTCTTTTGGGTATATATATCTTATGGTCTCAGCGGACACGTAAGATACAATAATTTAAAATTTAAATGAACCCTATTTAATTGAAATTGATTTTATAATAAGACTTAGTGTTTCAAAAATTATAATATTTTACCAAGTCACTCTTTGATGTACATTAAATTGACAGTAAAATTTTAAAAATTATTCATGACATGACGGCGACGTCAAAAGTCTCACTTCGCAAATACCGGGCGAGGTACGTCCATGGGGACCATTAACATTCAATACTTTCAATGCACCCAGTTCTATATATACAGAATACATTAAGCTCTCTGTTCAGAGTTCAGACGTCCACTGGATAGAGGATAATTTGGTTTTACTCAAATAGATAAATGGTATCATATTTGTATCAAAAATGGTTACGTAAAATGAGAAATGATAACGAGTTATGCACTAAAAATAAGCTCAATTAATGGACGACAATAAATATAATTTAACACAAACAATTTCTCACTAAACGTCCATATAGTAATTTTTGCCCGCAATGAAAGCACGGCTCATATTCCGACGTACTTCATAAGAGTATGTGTAACACATTTAATTGACCAAACTCAGATTAAGAAAGGCTGTCGACTATCAGTACAAAAAATGTAAATAAGCTATCATTCGATTCGATTTTTCATAGAAAGGAAATAGTTGAGTATTCTTACCTTCTATTTCAGGTGTGTGGAAACCAACGGGCGTTGTGGATCAGCAAAAATGCAGCATTGACTTCAGTTCAAATTGCAGGATGTTATATGCGGGTATGGACCATCCCAGAGTATGCTATGTTATGGGATAAATATGATGTGTTGTACTATTCCAATGCTGTTTTGCAAAGCAAACAAAAGATGTTATTATAAAACAGTGTCCTTCTCTGCCGCCAGTCTGTCCAGCACGAAATCAGGATTTGTTATAAGAACAAACAATAAATTATGGCGACGATGATATTGGCTAAAAGATTGCGTGCCAAACCAAATATATAGAATAGGAGAAGTCAAAAATCCCCTGGCTGATATTCCCCGTATCTTTCCTATGAATACACCAGCTAAAGTAAATAGACGTAATAATAAAATAACAAAATAACAATAAAATAAAATAACTTTTCAACACATTCGTGGTTTAACATATTCTTACATCTACATCACGCAAAATTTTGTTTTCAAACCATAACCAACAGACGACTACATATTTGCATAGTTTGAACAAACAAGAAATGGCGACGATGATATTGGCTAAAGGATTTTTTGTCAAACAACATAGTCGAAAATGAAGTCGCCAAAAATTCCCGGGCTGTTTTTCCATGTATCTTTGTTATAAATACACCAGCTAAAGTAAATAGACGAACTTTTCTATACAAACGTGGTTCTTCATAGTCTACAATCTACATCACGCAAAGTTTGGTTTTCAAACCATAAGCAACAGACGACTACATTTGCTTTATTCGAACAAACAATAAATTGTGGCGACGATGATATTGGCTAAACGAATTCGTGCGAAACAACATATGTAGAAATGTAGAAGTCAAAAATCCCCGGGCTGGTATTCCTTGTATCGTAGCTATAAATACACCAGCTAAGTAAATAGACGACCTTTTCTACACATACGTGGTTCTACACATTCTACAATCTACATCGCGCCATGTATTATTTTCAAATCACAACCAACATACGACTAAATTTGCTTTATTTGAACAAAAAGAAATGGTGACGATGATTTTAGCTAAATGATTATTTGTCAAACAACATAGGTAGAAAATATTTCGCCGCAAATCCTCGGGCTGTATTAACGGAATTATTTAGTAAGACAGGACATGACGTCAATGGGCGGATTATTCTGTATCTTTTGACCATTTAAGTGTTTCAGTGATAAACATGCAATACTATGATCGCATAAATCACTAATACATGTAGTTTAACCGAAGGAATAAAAATGATAGTGCAATTGATAGTTTAAAATTTTGAATTAGCCATAAAGCACTCATAACAGTTCAACCGTTATGGTTTTACTTAATATAGAAAAAAATGTTGACAGTCAAAAATGGTTCTAGAACACGCAAGCAAAGTTTAAAAGTTTGTAACACCTTATAATTTATGTATAAAAGTAAAATAAAAGGAATATGATTTTCATAGCACAAGAATAAAATAAGTGCTGGTCAATTGGTCATGCAATTTCAATAATGGTATAGATATTCAGATATCAACGAGACAAATTAAATTTGCTAAATTAACGATGCAAAAATCGTTGTTGGAATAAACCGCTTTGCCAATGATTAATTTATTTGACTGGTGGGTGCTTTCATTAGTTCGACGCGTCAGAAAAAGATAACCACAATGGAACAAGCAATAAGCTTACCATAACACAAAAGCTTATCGCTATAGCCAGTAGTTATAATTGAAGGTACGTCAGTTAATCGATTGAAACGACTGTTGTCTACCCAATGAAGTAATACTACGTGTCATGGCTTACTTAAAGACCTTTAGGTTGTCACCGTTGTGTTGCTACAAACAAAATCGCCAAACTTTACAACGATATAACTTAAGCAACTTTCTTCAACACGGCGTAAAATTTGCACAAAAACATTTACAATTTACTATTTCCCAGGCCCGTACCGTCTATGGTTGCAGGTGGAGGGGGTCACCAGAGCCCCGTAGGTTGGGGGCCCCAAATATAACACAGTCGCAGAAAGTTTTGGTCTTTTATTACATCTATGTAGTAAGAAACATTGCAGAGCCGTTTTAACTGTGTTCGGTTTAACAATTTTGGCTTAAAAGCACCAAGATAGTGTTAAACACATTGTCTGAGAAGTACATAATCCTTCAATATTAAATTTCCACACACATTTATGGTAGGGCATTCAAACTGCATCATATTTTGAGTAAAGAGTGTAGAATGTTTTTAAATCGAATACTATTTTGCTTATTATAACAATCCGAAAATGCATAAAATGGGAAGCAAACGAGTTGAAAGTGGGTGAGTCAAAAGGTCGAAAAAAAAATGAAATCGAGAATAAAAAACTTTTGAATACAGCATTAAAATTCTTCAAAACAACAGATGATTCTGCTTCAGTGTTGGATATTATTAGCAGCTCTCCTGTGCTTCTATGATTTATGCCAGGCTGAGGAAGGATAGAAGAGTTACTAATATAAATTTATTAATTATTAATTCTTATTATATGTTTTCTCGGGGTTTATGCTTAAATGTTGAGTGCTCATAGAAAATGATACTCTTTGATTGGTATAATAATAAATGATTCGTAATGAATAAATATATGAATGTTTATGTGAGGTATGACTCGATACTGTTACCCTTCACGAATACTGTTGATCTGCCAGAAGGAAATGCAGTGAAGACAAAACTGTGAAGAGTTTGGATTTGACGATAATATTTAATTGTTAACTGTTATGTATTGGAGCACACATAAATAGTAATACTTAATTGAATGAATACTTTGAATCGAAAGAGTAGAAATATTTTTATTTTTTGAATGTCGAATCGGAGTAGGGAAGAAGACTTGTTGCTTGTAAGAGTCCGACTTCAGTACTGCTTCTTTTTCCTCTTCGTTAGCATGCGGCTAGACTTTTGAATATTGGTCCGTTTCCGAGGAGGAGTTGCGCTGCTTGCTTGCGCTGCTGCGTGTCGTGAGTGTAGCAAATGTGCCCGTGACAATATGGAAGTTATCACAGGAGAAGTCGAGTCTGGGAATTACTAATTAATCTCTTACATGAATCTAGAATTTCTGATGAATATACTCAGTTTTCATCTCGTACAAATCTCTTACATTGTAACAGTTTAGTTTTTGTTTACAATAATACAGAAAGACAAAAACCAATTCGTAATACATCAGAAAATATTCAAGAGTTCATAAGTTATTAAATGATTTGGAGATCAACTTTAGAAGCAATTTGTATTCATCTTATTAAAAAATAGGGATCGATAACATGTAAAAGTTTAATGAATTTTGGTGTACCAGAGGAAGAAAACTTGAACGATTGGTAGAATTGTGTGATGATACGCCTTTATTCAATGTTAAAACCAAGGTAAATCGAATTAGTTTAGTTTCCTTAGTAATCGTTTATTGTTTATTTGTTTGTAGCTGCTTAATAAGGTAATGTCATCCTCCATAATCGCGATTTGTTGCACACACTCACATCTTGCAGCTCTCCCCAGTTTCGTTAAGAAAACGATGATTTTCTATACAACATCATCCACAGTTCATTTTCATAACGGAATATTTCTAAGCGTCGACATTTATTGAAACAAATTGAGCAGACGTTTTTCAAAAATTCACAAGCTTTAGTTATTTTATCATTAGAATTGCTCTTTGATCTCGAAAATAGAACAGAATGGCCACTTGCTGTGTTTATAACTGCTTAAACTCATATCGAGTTTTTGTCTTTGCTTGAAATCGATTCATATGACCCTGAAATTGATGATATAAATGCTGATAACTGGGAAGAAACTATGGAATCGATGTCCATTCAAGAGAGTATGGAATTTGACGGACAAGAATATTTTTACGGATTCATCGCCAATAAACTGAAAAACAAGATCGAAAACCTAGAACTCTCCAATTCAGAGCACAGATCTACCACTAGTTGGACTCAACACTTGTCTCAGGGTAATCTAACCACTCCATCTTATTATCTCCTTAACTTGTGTCGAAAACTCAACGAGTATTTTATGATGTTTCATAATACTGGTGAGAAATGGAGCCTCAATCGTAAGCCATTAGTGATGACAGCTTTAACAATGGGTCTGTCTCAAAAGTTTCCTGATGTCGATATGAAAATAATTAAATTGTTTGTGAAGGCTAGGACATTTTTACGAATCAAATTCGTCAACACCACATTAAAACAGAAACGGAGCCAAGCAATTTACGCTCAAAGAATGTTACGATCGAATGCTCATTAACTTACAACTGTATTTGTTTTGTGAAAATGTTTTGTTACTTTTCCCCTTTATTTCGTTCCAAGTTTATATTTGTTGTTATATCATGTATGTAAAATGTAAAGTTTAAGTAATGAGGTGTGAATACTTTTAGTTTAGTTTGTAAGTGAATTGAAACGTAATGCAAATCTTATCTGTGTTATGTCATATCCTTTGTAACAAATGATGTTAAATACATAAATGTTTGGTTCTAGATCCAGAATAGTGAACGATAATTGCATATTATTTTCAGGTTTCTGTGATTACAACTTTCTTTAGGTTGTCATTCTATACAAAGAAAAAACTTTCATTGATTTGATTTTGGAAAATGATATTACAATTTAACTAGTTCCTTTCATCAGCGAAGAATTGCCTTAAGTGCATATCATTCAATCGAACCTGACAATGACCTTGACCACGATCTATTTCATCAACAATTTCAAATGACAATTGAGGATTTTCTTCCGAAAAATGAAATTTTCTAGATTTTTTTAAATCAACGCTACGATTATTTTCCACGATGGATTTTAATTGATTCTATAAACCAGTGTAACATTATTTGTAAGTTTTTAAAAAGAAAATTGTCCAAATATAAAATACAAGATGTAGCGATCCCAGTGAGGATACTAAACTCAAAAGAACTACATCTCCGCATTTACAAGCCATTGCAGGATAATGTAAGTTTAGAAATATTCCTTTATGAAAATGAACTGTAGTTGATTTTGCTTAGATAATCATAGTTTTCTTAAC
>JABASD010005558.1:0-12130 GCA_019776165.1 Pogonognathellus flavescens
GAATTAATTCAAATAGCGCGCTAAAAGTTGGTTTTTGGCGGTTTATTTTTTAGCCTGGTTTTAGTCCATTACAATGGAAAGATACTGAATCGATCCCCTGTATACAGGGTACACTTTAAACACCTTGGTTTTCACAAACACATCAGCGGAATTTCGACAACTAATCGCACAGACTCAGGTTGGTACTATAACTACTATACATTTGCAGTACTGTTAACTTAACATTAAAAAGAAAAGCAAAAGTTATTAAACAGTTTAAATATCGAAATATCCTGAATCAATTTTAGCAAATATATGAATCATTTTTAAATAATTCTGTGAAAAATATAATTTTTTTTTAAATGACAGATTGGAATTTAATATTCTTCAAGCTGGATTTATTTGTATACCTTCACCCGGATTTCATGTGGAATATCTGCTACAATATTTCATAAAGACAAATCTAATATGGCAGCTACAAATTTACCTACTGCTACTACAGTAAAGAGCGACGAAAAACTAGAGAATTATGAATATTATTTCATATCCTGGCTGGGCAATTCCCATTGGGACGACGTAACGGTGGAGAGAGTTGAGGATATAGTTGGCACCATTATGTACAAATGGAAAAAAGATGATAAAGAGAACATAGATACAAATTCTAAAAATAACATCGAGAGTGTTCCAAAATTAAAAGATGCAAATGTTCACCAGGAGACTGAAAGCAAAGGTCAAGAACAATTGAGCGATACTGAAAAATTGACAGGTACAAAAAAGGGTTGTGATGTGGCATTCAATGATGATGACGACGATGAATCCGATTCGTATGTAACATCCAAGGATTTACAAAGAGCCATTTATTCACTCATTGAATCATTTATACAAATCAAATTGGAAAACGAAGATTCCGCCAAGCAAAATATTGCGCTTTGCACAAAACAGCTTCAATTTCTTGTAGACATCGACAGTTCCATCGTAGAGTATTTGGATGGATTCGATTTTCTTAAATTACTCTTGCATACCCATATGTCACTTCAGAATGATCCAAAAAAGAGTTTTGCAAAGGAGTTTTATTCAAATCGTTTTGAAAGTTTAAGCGATAAAGGCAAAGCTATTGTACTGGCAACTAAATGGATGTTTCTGGAAATGTTAGATAAAAACCGTTTTGATGATTCATTGAAGACATTGAAACAGGTAAGTCTTTTTTGAACTCTATTAATTAAAATTTTAATGCTATATAGGTGTTCCATATTTGATTTATACTATTACTATAGTATTACTATTACAGTATTTGTATTGACATAATTAATTCAAATACCTAAGTCGCAATTTAGGATGGGAATATTTGTATAACATATACAAGTATAAAATATGTAATAATTTCTACTTTGAGCAGTAAACGCCTGAAAAATAATTTCGAATGTAAACGTATAGGTGTAAACAGTGCCACATATCTGCATTCGTCAGTTAAATTTTAGAACGTGTTTTTAAATGGTAGAGCAAACTGAAATCATGAAAGTTTACTAATTAAAAAAAAGTTAAATAGAGAAAATCAATGTTCACGAAGAACTTTTTATTTAACCTTTTTCATCAAAACATTTTCAAGGGACCTTCATTTTATATCCCTTATCCACCATTAAAAAATTCCACTGAGAACGACCATCAGCTGAAGAGATTATGAAAAAGCAAGGCGGAATTTAATAGGCATAGGCACTATGATGTAATTTCTGTCACGGTTCCATGATGTGGTTCCGTTTTGAGCTTAAAAAGCAAAACACAAGATTTCTTGTTATTTGCCAATTTTTCTTTTACTATCTATAGGTGGTGGCTTTGGACCCAACTTACTACGGCTGGCACTATGTGTTGTGCATGCGTTTACGCTTTCAACGAAGACAAAATGGCATGTCTTCGAAACCAGATGAAGAAGAAATCAATGCGTCGCTAGCTTCAGTAGATACTGCGGTGAAACTACACCCATGCCTCTTGGCAAGGAGTGAAGCAGGTCTTGCTCAAACGATTTCAGAAATTTTGCGGTGGAGACTATCAGAAAGACAACCTGATGAATCAGTAACCTTTGGAAATCTTACTTTTCATTGTAATGCTGAGATAATTAAGTTTCTGAAAAGGAAAGCACGGTAAACGACTAATCTTGCATATAAATTTTAAAAAGTCTTTAAGCTAATGCAGTGTAAGAGTAAATGTATCATTGTGTTAACCATTGCCACTAATGCTAGGAGTAGAATATAAAATAAAAATCAAATTAATCAAATATCAGCTAGACTTGAATAAAAGATTTTGATGTATTTTATTCATTATTTTGTTCAGGCACACTTTGAGCAGATTTCCAAACATTAGTTTTGGAGAATTTATGCGATACGGAGAAATTTTTTCCGTTGCACTGCCTCATGAGCATCGAAACTACGAAATTGCATTTCTTTGTATAACATTTTGTTTACGGAAAAAGCCAACAAACAGTAAGGCAAACCATAAAATGGGATTACTGTACTTAGCAGGGGTGAGTTTTTATATGATTTAGCATCAAATCTGCCATATTTATCACGATTTGTACTGTGAGTTTTAAATGCAATTTATTTAAATGAGCCTTCTGGTTTGAGAAATAGTTCCGACTTATCTACATCATAGATTTTGGCCTGCAACTAAAACACACATCCATTTTGAGTTTTAAGATTTAAATATTTTCAATTTGAAGACGATAGTTATTTTATTGTATTATAGGATGAAGATGTGAACGAAGCCATTCTATATTTTCGAAAAGCTGTCGACCATGGACCAACAAATTATTTTGCATGGGTGGATTTGATTAAGTCATTACTAAAATCCCCAACAGAAAATGAGCAAGACATTGAAGAAGCTTTCGAAACTATTTCGAGGATAGTTTGGACCGAAAAACAAACTGCTCACTACACATTTCTACACGGATGTTATTTATTCATGACAGGGGATGTCAGCAGTGCCATCGAAAGTTGGATATCATTGCATTCCCCCATTACAGATTATTCTCGGGAAAAAGACTTTCAGGTATATAAAATATTGTTTGTTTATCAATACTAACAATAAGTAGATAGAAGAGGTGACAACGAGCAGGATTTTTCCGGCTCGGCTCGAACTTGGCTCAAACTCGTTGTGTTAACAAAAATTCCAGCTCGTGCTCGAAAAAAGCTCGAAATTTTCGAATATTTAGCTTAAAATTGATACATTTTACTTTCCCGTCAAATTTTAACCACTCTCGTGCTTGGCTTATAGCTCGAATATTGTGTACAAATCCTGCTCGAACTCGGCTCGACTCGTTGCCACCTCTAGTAGATAGTATTTAGAAATTCGAATCAAGCTATCAATGAATTTCAACAACCAAATTAATAAAACTAATTGTATGACTATTATTTCATCAAAAATAGGAATTATATAGATTCAGAAAGCGCTATCAATGGCCTCAAACAATCATGAATTTGGAGGAAGTGCAGAGATGTGTTCGAGAAAGACTGCAACAAGCAGATGATTTTGAAAAGGACAAATTAAAGGCCTTGGAAGGAGAAGTTGCAAGAGCAATCGGTAATGGTCGAAGGAATGCAAATGGACGTTTTGGACCTAGACAAGAAAACAATGGGGATGGTGGCAGAGACATGCGTACCGGTAATTATCCGCATTACAATAGGTCACAAAATACATTTGATCATTCTGGAAGAAACTATTTCGGCGAGAGTGCAAATGGACGCTATAACGATAATAATGCACGTTATGATACCAGGCAAAGTCGTCGTGATCCCAGCCCAGATAATTGGCGTTCTAATAATTAAAGGGCTCTCTAATAATGCATCATGGCGATATTGGAAATGTCTTAAATAAATTCAGTCTTATTTTAAAATTGTATTAACATTAAAGTGAAAGTATTGTAGTCTTGCACATTGAACTCTGCATCGTCCTAAAATGCCAGGTACATTTAAACACTACAAGCTATAATAAATAATATAACTATAGATGCCTAATACTAACAATAACATAACATAAAGTAGTTGTAGATATCATAATGTTAATTACATGCTACAAACAAAAACCTAGTAGCAGTAGAAAAGTAGAATCATACGACATCTTAATCTTGTTCTTTTCTATGTTAGTCAAAAGAAATTAACACTTTGTTAAACATTTAAAGTTGCATTTAAATTAACGAAGCTATTGAATAATTTTATTGTTTATTAATAAATTAATGGATTAATAACGATACGAACAATTAATCTTTGTTGCATTATTCGATTTAATTTTTTATTCCAGATTGTAATCTATATATAGTTATTTAATTTCTGCAAACTGAAATTTATTGGAGTCACTCCAAAACTTTTAATTTTGTACAATTTTATATTGAATGCTCCGAGTAAATAATGTAGAATTGCACAAAATTCAAGTTTTTATTTTCTGTTGTGCAAGCATAATTTTCCTATCATCCAGTTCTTGCCCTGTCGATAATAATGGGCTCCTGTTAAGTTTACCTAAGATATGTTTTTCAAAGTTAAACTTTGTTTTTATTTTCGTTTCATCACTAATATTTTCCCAACATTTTTTACAAGGGTATGTGAATGTATAAGTTTCGTTCTTACTAAATACTTTTTTACTTGTTTTCCAAATTTCATAAGAATATATTTATTATTTTGGATTAATGATTGCATTGCATTGGAGTTAAATGTCAAAAGAGCAGATAATATCCAGCACATAAAATTATATTTCATGTTTATCATACTCAAGGTTTGATTAGATTTGAAGGATTGCTATATATATCAATGTATTTGAATTCTGTGACTGAAAATCATTTTGCTTGTTCTCAGAACGACCAAGAATATAATGCGCTTTTATGGAATTCCTGTATTTTAATAGTAAATGTATTATGATGACATTAAATATCTAGTATTTCAGTCTGAGTATATGCTGGCCAGATAAGATAATGGAGCAATTGAAACTTTTCCCACCATAAATTGTTCCCTTGTTTCAATTGAACACATTGAACTACAATTATTTCTATCATGGAAACAACTTTCAGTTTACTGATTGCATGCACGTGCATAATAATAATATAATTATGGACAAAATGTTTAAGGTTTTATTTAAGCGTTGTTGTTGAACTAAAGTGTTTACTTATATATCCGAATATAATAGAAAATATTGAAGCAGAGGTATCATGTATTGTACAATATTCCGCATCTTGAAACAAGTATTGGAATGACCTTCGACTTATTGTGAGTAGCATATTTACAACAGCGAGAAAAAATAATCTCACAAACGAACATAAAATTTAACGGTGTATGTTTTATTTAATCATCGATTTTACGATATCAACTTAGCAGTCATTATTTTTGTATATTACGCACTGCAAACGTATATTTTGCAGTTGTCAAAGAGTTCATAGTAGTAGGGTACAAGGAGGTTTTGAGCCATGTTCTGTTCATTAGTAGCAAAAAAAGTTGTTTGGTTTGCCACACATACAGTTTCAGTTTAGACTTCTCATACTACTTACTGCATGTCCATTAAAAAAAGAAATAATTTTCATGAAATTTTAAATCAAGTTAATCTGTTAAATAAAATTTTGGTATAGACTGTCAATACATGAAAGATCCATAAATAATTTTGTCCATTAGCTAAGTCAATAAATTACAAGAAATCAGTCAGTATAGTAGTAATGTCATTGTTTCTTAGTTTATTTATTTATCTTTATTATTGTTATGGATGTGCTATGGTATCTGTATACTTTTACAAAATTCCCCTCATACTATGTTTACTGGATGTTTCATTATACCAGATTCCAGATGTACAGCTCCAATTATAATTATAATGCATAAATACGAAGAAAATGATATTCTAGATATAAGATCTAAGCAACACGTATATGCATCATTTTTGTGCATTACGTGTTACCAACTTAAGCTACATAGTAATGCGTATAAAAAACTGGTTATAAATAAAATTCTTATTCCATGCAAGGCCAATGTATGACTATCTTGCTATTGTATCCAAATATGATTTTGTAGACTAGCTATGAATTTACTCGCATTTCACTCTCACCTCACCGTTCACAGTCATGAGTCATGAGAAAATCCACCAAAGTACAATAACATGTTATTGTTATAAAATTGCATGAACAAAAAGTTTCGTTAAGAAAACACTACCTAAATAGCCTTATCAAATTCATGTCGTATTGTGGTCGATACAGGATTACGACAAGTACGACCTTTACTGTGACCGAGTCTGGAGGGAAAACGATAACGAAAATATTGTTTGCATCTATAAAATCTTATAACACGCCACCACAGTAAAAAATTTACTGCATTTGCTGTCAGTCGTATAAATGCGATGTTTGGGGAACCACATTGTTCACATTTTACTATATACCTCGGTTATTTTCTAAGTTTCCAAATTCCCAGTGTATTATAGGTAGATACACTTAAAGATTATGAAAGACAAAACATTTTTGCCAAATATCGGAATAATTGGAGCTGGGTAAGTAAAATATTTTTGTTTGACATACATTGACGAAGCTGTAAATTAGCAGATAATTATCAAGATGTTCAATGTTATGTATATGCGATAATTTTAATTTTGACAGAATATCTGGACTATGTGCTGCAATTCAACTTAAGAAGCAATTGGGAATCACTTCTTTCACAATACTTGAGCAAAATAATGAGGTGGGTGGAACATGGTTGACAAATAGTTACCCGGGATGTGCCTGTGATGTACAAAGCCATTTGTACAGTTTTTCATTCGAACTCAATCCAAGTAAAATAAATCAGCTTCAACAATAAACAATGCATCCGATAAAATCATCAGTGTTAATTAATGGATTATTTTTTAATTAATTTGGATTTTGGCACCAGACTGGTCCAGCAATTATCCTTCTCACTCTGAGATCCTGAATTACTTTCAAAATGTGGCAAGAAAATACGGAATTTACTCACATGTGAAATTCAACACCTTTGTAAAGAAGCTAACGTTTGACGAACAAACATTAACATGGATAGCTGTAATCGCAAATTCAGCTGGAAATGAAATTGTAGAACGAGAATTAGTCTTTGACATTATGTAAGTAAAATTTAAAAAAAAATTATCATTGCATCAAGACATAATTAAGGGTTTGGATTTTCAGTTTGATAAATTAATATAGATGAAATGCTTAAGTAACGCCAAATCTCATTTTTTTAAGATAGCTAATTTTTTGTTCTATTTTTAGTTGCAATTTGTCATTTTCTGCTTTGATTTTACTCCAAAGCTTTTTTAATCAATGTACAATTTTCTTCAATTTAATATTTATTCATGCAAGACAAAATTTAAATAAATTCAAAAATTCCCATTGTAAAATGATATTCTTAATTTAATCGCTCTCTCTAAAGATTCAACCATGGGACATTGTATAAAAAAGTTTTAATCAGAATCAGATTGATCTTGGTCAATTGTTTTGCAGCATAAGTGCACCTGGGCTTTTAAGAGTTCCTCACATTCCAAAAGAGTTTCTTTCCTTCGGAGGAACGATAGTACATTCGGCACAATGGAACCACGAGCTAAAACTGGAAAATGCAAAAGTGGGTATAATAGGAAGTGGGGCATCAGCTATTCAAATAATTCCGAGCATCGCTGATCAAGTGAAAACTTTACATGTTTATCAAAGGCAACCTACCTACATTTATCAGAGAAAACAGAGCCGATATCCTGATTTCCTTAAAAGATTGTTTACATATATCCCTCTTTTAATGTGGCTGTTTCGGTGTTACTTGTTCGTACACCATGAATTTATTTTCGCCAGCTTCAAACACAACTCAATCATTCAAAAAATAGGTTAGGCAATCTAAAAACATTTTAATGATTAATTACGATTATAGTTAGCATAATATAGTCGGTTAAATGTAATTCTTATAATATAATTAATATAAAATGATTTTTGCAGGGCTTGCGTACTTTAAATACTGGCGAAAAGGGCAAATACCTAAAAACAATAAATTGTTAAACAACTTGACCCCAAAATTCCCTTTAGGTTGCAAACGCAGTTTAATATCCGATGATTATTACAAAGTCATGCAACTTCCTCATGTAAAGCTTCACACTTCTCCCATCGACAAAATAATCGGAAACACAATTTTTACTAAGGACGATCAGTATGAAGATGTAGATGTATGAGTAAAATATTTACATTCAATCCGTAGTTTAAAGTACAATGTTAGTTTTAACACACAGTAATATTTCATTTTTGTGTTAATAATTAATAAAATTGCACTTTTTTTAAAAATGAAATTTTCCCACCAGATTTTAATTCTGGCTACAGGATATAAGGTTCAAGATTACTTTGCCCCTTTGAAAGTGATAGGGAAAAACGGAGAAGATATTCTACAATCGTGGAAAAATGAAGGTCCAAAAATGTACTATGGGATTGCGTCCAACAGCACACCAAACCATTTTACTTTATTCGGACCAAATACGGTAATTGATACTTAATTATTCATACTTTCAAAAAAATTTAGGAAAAACATGCAGTGTAATATTACAAAATATAGGTTTTAAAAATATTCAAACTTTAAAAATGGTATTGCTTAATTCAAACGTGGAATAATTCAATGAATGTTGATTATTTCTTTGTCTATGTTTGCAAAATATTTCATAATTATTATTTTTATGGTTCTTTAGGTAGTTGGACATTCCTCTGTAATTTTTCTCATTGAATGTCAAGTTAACTTTATTGTTTCCCTTATAAAAGAAATGATGCAAAGGAAGCAATGTTGCATTAGCTTAAAGATGTCAGCCCAAGAAGATTACATGGAAGATTTGAAAAGAAAATTAAAGGCCACTGTTTGGGGAAGTTTCAAATGTGGTTCGTGGTACACAAATGCAAGCGGCGACGTTACAACTCAGTGGCCAGAAAATTGTATTCAGTATTGGAATCAAACTCGAAAAGTGAATTTCTCTAAATTTGAATTCAGTAGTTGCAATTAATTGTTCGGTTTTTATAAATTCATATCTAGACAAATTTTGAATGTTATGCTTATGATCTAATCCGTCCCGAACAATTCTCATTTTCCTGTCTGTACTAATAAACCTTCAGTGTAAACGGGTCTCTCGGGGGAAAAACAACGAAAACTGCAAACATTTCTGCATTTTGTTAATATTTAATTAAAAAATTCTTACAATTACAGTTAATTAGCTTAGGTAATGTATGTATATTAAATTTGTTATTACTACCTCATTGCTTTTATTTGAATTTGTTAATTCCTATAATTAAATGACTGCAATTGTTTAGTAAATAATTACATTGTCACAATGCAACGAGTTAACTTTGTTTCTTTTTAATGTGAGACACAAAGGCAGTAAGAGTTCATTGTTCATCAATATATTTTATGCGTGGATTATTGTTACAAACGTGTCAATATACTTTATACCTTCAATATATTTTGAACACATGAGTTGGGTCATTGAACAATGAAGCTTATAGACAATACTTAATTACAAAATTCACACGTTTAAACTTAAAATAAATAAAACGACATCCTCGAACTTGAACCGATTTTAATCGGATAGTGCATGGACAAATATTAGGCACCTAGCTCTCCTAAAATTAACACATCATCTAAAAAAGTTTCCAACTCATTGTACAAAGGAATTTAACGACGACAATTATTATTACTATTCTTACTTTCATGTTTTACTAAATTAAATACACTCCAAATATATTTGTACAATTAATAGAGCAAAAAGTTTCCATGCAAAAATTCAAGCTGCTGTATTGAAGAATTCAATGTTTCCTTTGTTGATTACAGAAACACTTCGGAAAGTGTTTTTTACATTTTCTTCTGTATTATACCTTCCATTTTTCAAATGAAGGTCCATCGCTGTAAACCAAGTCCAGCGGGGTTGTTCAGTCAAAAGTTTAGCTGTGGGTACCGTATAAATATTTTCCATAGACAGAGGTTTATCCCAGACAACGTCCAATAATTTCTGATACGTGGAAAGAGACACATCTTTTCTGTACATTAAATAAACGGAGACCACGTCCACATAATTACTCCCCGGCCAATATTTTTCCAGGTAGGTCATGTCTCCATTCATGGACAGAGACCACGTCCACAAAAGAGAATTCAGTCCGTGCTGTTTTGTTAAATAGTCGTGAGTGATTTGAAATAACTTGACACTTCCATTTGCACCCGGACGTCCTCTCCACAAATAATATTTTTCATTTATGTGCGGAATAATATCGCAAATAGCCACAACTCCAGCAGTTTCCAGCTTTCTTAAATATGCAGCTAAGAGGTCAAGGTGTTTCTTCCATTCTTTATTTAAATTTCCATCGCTTTTTATTAATTCATTCCACCTTATTTCGTCGGCAGTCGCGTTTTTTGTGGATTCAAAGCTCGTGTCTAACAAGGGATGGATATGAGGCATCCACCATGTAATGTGTACCAAATATCCATTGTTCCAATGAGATATGGCTTCGTCAATGTACAATTGCCATTCAGAAATGTCGTCAGAATATTTTGGCATGTGTGTTGTCAAAATCCCAGGAAATACTCCAACACTTTTCATGATGTTTTGAATTCCTTTATTACGATTGTCACCCGTGTAACCCATGTATAGCCCGGATATGGTTTTAAAACCGGTAATTCGATTCATATAAGTCAGCAGCTTCTCCTTCTTAACATTGCTCCTCCTTGCTGTGAAAAATATAATTATGATATTTATTGTAGTGTTTACATCGTATTCAATATCTTTTTAAAGTTTAGTCAGGTGAATTGAAATTAAAAGCAATCATTATTTGTCACAGTACATAGTTTTAATATAATACAACGGGAACGTTCATCGGGTCGGGTTAATTTTGATTTTTAATTATTATTTTGATGAGTTATATTAGTTTTTTTACTGGTTTTACCTTTGGAAATGATTGCGCTTTGTTTCATAGCTGTTATGTCAAAAATTTCTCCTACTCTCTATAAAATTAAACATGTTAAAATTTCGTTGCATGAAATCGTTCAATTTTTCAGATAACAGTAAGTATTTTGTGTAATTGCAATTTAAATACTCACCTCACCGTTACATCGGTGTTGCTTTTCCATGGTCTCCAAATTGTCCTTCAGATTATGGATTTCATCAATAATTTGATTCTTCGTGCTCAAAGCTTCATCCTAAAAAGAGCATTACAAAAATTTTGCAGGCTAAAACATAATTGCAATATTGATGAGATATGATATAATTAATCATCCAATAGTTGTTATTTTATTTTATATATTGTTTAAGATACGAGAATGTATTAAAAACTTAAGTAGGCATGGAGTATTTCAACTGTAAAGTTCGTACCTCGCCAGTTTCCATATCCTGTCGAAGTTGCTCAAACTGTTGAAATAATAAATTCATTTATTAATAAGTTTTAGCCACACCATTAGAAACTATAAAACTTGGAACAAGAGGAGCTAATACTTACTTCTGTATTTTGCTCTTTCAGAATTGTGTCCATGCTATCTTTGAGGTGGTGAACTTCATCCATGATCTCATTTTTGGCATTAAATATTTTGTTCTTTCGAAATAAATAAAAACTCTGATAATTTTTGGAAGTACAAGTACAAATATTTATTTTTTATAGATTTAATGGTCAATTAAGTACAAAAATGTTTTAAAATGTCCTAACGTATATTTAATTTAATGTAAATAGAAATCGTAAAAAATTACTACACCTTATTGTCGTCTATTTTTCGTTCTATTTCGGCGACCTTGTACAGTAGCTGTGCAAATAGGGAATATTATATTGTATTGTATTATATTGTATTGTATAAAAATAATATTTATGAAAACATGATAGTACAGTAATATTATAATTAATTAGGTTGCGAAATAATACAATTGTTTTAAATGTCTTTCGATTCTTGTTCACCATAATTTATTTTGTAAAGTTTCAAAAATGATTATAGTTGTTGAAATAAAAAGAGAATATTTATATAGACATGGGCGAATCTAGGAATTTGTAATAGGGGGCTCGAATCGTCTGGTTGGGAGAGCAGCTCTAAAAATGCCAAAATGTGGGCCTACACTCTAAATACAAAACCACCAAATTCATGCCGCACGGCATGAATTTTCATTCCCAGCGGTATATTTGGTGATCCCATCCCGATGGAGTAAG
>JABASD010005559.1:0-12129 GCA_019776165.1 Pogonognathellus flavescens
TCGGGTCTCTGCTATATTGTTCCGGAAGTCGTTCTAGAGGAATGGAGGAGATTCCATCACCCCCTGTTTCCAACAGCGTCCAAAATTCTTCAATGGTATTTGCACCAGGAAGACGGCAACTTTGTCCAACAATGGCAATTGAGTCTTTGATTTCATTATGATATTCTTTTGTAATTCCTTCTTGCAGTAGAGCACCTTTGTTACTCAATTTAAATTTTTGCACAAATTTTTGTGTAATATCCTGCAATAATCACAGTGTTAACTATTCTGTTTCTAATTTGAAAAAATATTTCTTTTTATCAGACGCAGAATTATACCTGATGGTTTGTAAGACATGGTAACACTTCACTAGAAAATAAATCCATCCAAATTGATCCTAAAGTCTGAAAAAAATAGAAAGAATGAAATGAGATATTTGTCCGATAAAACAATGAGTTAATTAAGTAGATTAATTTCAAAAGGAGAAGTAAATCTTATACATATAAGCTTCTTACGCTTAATTCCTTCAATCCATTTTGGTACAGGTGAATCCAAGGCTTTTCATCGGTGGCATTCCACAACTTTGCACTAAATATACGTAACACAAATGTGAAATCGAGAACTCTTTATAGTATGTAATTTGTTACCGATAATTTTCTTTAGATATTATAATGTCTTTTACATTGTAAATTAAATTGCACTTACATTGTACCAATATTTGTATGTCCGTCAATTATCTTTCCGTGAGATTTCAAATTTAATAGTGAGATTTTTCCATCTGTAACCTTTGTGATAATATTTTCCAAGTTTTCTGTAATGAAATGAAAATGTAAGATAATTGTACATAATTATTATACCAGTATGTACTTCATTGTTGGCAAAGTTTGTGAAAATTATCGATTTAGTATTACTTACTGCTTCCATTTGTGGTGGATTGAGCAATTACTTTTGTAACTTTCTTGTACATTTCGTGCGATGGACGAATAGTCAATATAGAAGTGTCGCATTTCGTGATATTATCTTTACTGGCGAAAGCTGATAGTTGTTTACACTCAAACAACTCGTCGCAATGTTTGAGAACCTAAATAAGGAAAATATATTCAATGAGTGTGAACAATAAATAAGAAGCAATAAAAACATTGATGAGAACTATATGCTATAACTATGTTGAGCAGGTATAGCATATTCCAAGCAATATATTATAATTACATATACGTAACTAATTCATTTTGAGACTAATCATTGTTGTTTAATATAAGCAGTAAATATTTGATTAAGGAAACAGTTAAGTATAATTGTCCTAGCCTAGATTTCAATGTTAAGATTTACGTGTTGAAAATTTGTTGTGTATTACTTTCGCTTAAAAATTCCCAAAATAAGCTAGAAGATTTGAAAAATATAAACTTACCAAAATAGAGGGATCTACAACAATGCAGGATTCATACATTGTCATAGTCCAGACAAACAACTTTCCCTCTTCCAAGGCAGAAATTTGATCGTGTTTTCTTTCAAAATTAACAACGGAATCAAATGTATCCCATAAAACAGACCTGTAATAAAGGAAATATAATTTAAAAGGCCGAAAGCATGGAAATATATGTTATATTAAACTGAAAAAACTGAAAATCTATGTTGCCATAAACAAATCGAGACCATAATAGTAATAATCTTACTTTAAATGTTCAGGAACATTTTTCTCAACGAGAACGATGATATCCGCGGTAGTCATTGTTCTGCGAAGAGACTTCATTAAGACAAGTGCCTGTACACACGTGTCATGGTCAACGACCACCGTTATCCACGCTCTCTTCAGAACTATAAAATAATATCAGAAATTTATTAAATTGAATCTGTTTTAGGACGGTGAGTGAGTTTTAAGAAGGTGCTGAAAATATTATTGTGGGAATGGCGAATTCAGTCACTGAAAATATTAAGAATACAATTTGAGACTGTTTAAAGCAATTGTCAGTTTGAAATCTCCATGTATTCAAAAATGAACGAAAGCTTTTCAAATGGTTAGTGCAATCATTTGTACAGATTTAAAAATTATTTTATTTATTAACAATTTTTAGCAAAAAAACGAAAATCAAAGGTGTATCTAAGATTTTATAAAGGGGGTCTCAAGCCGTCTGTGGGGCTCAGAAGCCCAAAATTGATAAAATTTGGAGCCGTTAGCAGCAAATTTTGCCAAATAAATCCTTTCCCTCGGCATCTGGAGGGTAATTCCATACATAGATACACCCTTGCTGAAAATCTATTTTATTTTCCATTTGTGAGCCAATCAGTCGAAGAGTTAAGCATTTTAAAATATTAAATCATATTAGGCAAGTTTCATATTTATAATTCTATTCCAAAAGTTTAACTTACCAGTCATATTTAATCCGATTTGGAATTTCCGCTTAAGAGCGTTATAAATGTAACTTTTCCCTTTTTCTGAATAATGATGATGATTGATCCAAGTTGGTTTGCGTAGCGTAAAAAAACTGAAGAATCTAATTCACTCAAATAACGCTTGGGTTAAATGCTTTGCAATATTTTACTAGTTCAAAGTTCAAACTAGTTTAAGCCATGCAGTAAAACTTTCCCCTGCAAAAATATTCGATGAATCCAAAAAATGTCTATGATGTGGAGTATTTTATAAACTGTTAGTATATATATTGTGATAAAATCTGCAAAATGAACTTCAATATTACAGTAGTCGTAAGATATTATTCAACCCGTAGAACGTCGTGTATAAAATTACGATTTACTATACTGCTACGACAAGTATTTATTTCTGTCTTTTTTTTGCTGTTTATAAAATCAAAGACACGTTCCACAGTTTACTGAATTTAAGTCGAAGGTCTGTTAAATAAACGTTCCTAGTACTGATGTTCTTAATTTGACTTATTTCCTTGCAAGTTGAAACACACAATTTTCATCTGCCTTGACTTACGAAAAACTAAAATTGGTGGATAAGCTGAATGATAATTAATCCTCTGCGATGTGAATAAATGGAATTACAGAAGCAATTCTTTCCGTGGAAATGTTTGCATTCCCAAATGGAAGTATGAAGAAAATAATAAGAGACGTATTGTTTGTAAGTAGGTGTGTAATTGCAAGTTTAAACAACGCAAATGAAGTAAATTGCTTTCCGTATTTCTCAAATGTTTATATAAGTTTTTAATTTATGTAATTAAACGATCAAATTCCCACCCTGCGTTTTTCCTCGGTTCATATCTCACAGCCTTGCAATTACTTTTATTAAGTAGTTTACATTAAATTCTCAGATTGTCCAAACCATTAGCAAATGATAGGAATTACACACAGACATGCAGGCAATCCCGTCTAAACGTAGTGTATTACCTACTACGTCTGATGAGAAGACGAGTAAAAAATATTTACACACATCAGCGAAAAAAACTAATGGAAATTTGGCATGACTTAATTCTTTTCTTTCATACTACTTGTATTGAAAATAATTATTGCGTATACAGTTATATACAGTCATGTTTTGTTAATCACTTCATTACTCTTGTATTTAAGTGTGGCAATAGAATAGTTCAAGTCCAAATTACAACACAAAAAGAATTGAAGATTATTTGCACTCTTCTGGTCTGCTTAAAGCTAAGGTTAGGTTGTCCTTGTGCATTCACAAGAGTAACCTACACAAATCATGCAATATTGGGCAAGTGTAAAATCCCTATAAAACAATAATTTTTGATTTATTGTTTTAAAACTATCTTACTTACTGTTTCCTCAATTGCTTGAATCTATAAAAATGCATATTATACGTTTTTTATATAATTGAAAACACATTTTGCTGTAAATCTGTTTTAATTATCGAAACCAACCAGGCTCCAACTGTTATACGTGAATCCCGTATAGGTATGTTAGTTAAACTTACGCAAATAGAATAAATATTTTTACTTATATAATTACGCATTAGCGGACTTATATGTAGTGCCATTTTGTGTAGCCCTATAAATTTATTACATCATAAACCGGTCAACACCGGGTGTAGCGAAACAACGAATTTACATAATATTTAAAAAAAAAATTGAAACTGAAAATCACACTATTGAATATTATTATTTCGCAGTTTGTAAAGATATAATACACTGACTGTTAGTCGACGACTTTGTACCAGAAAATTATTTTAGCTGTTTGAAAAGTTACGTATAATTAAATTCACGTGACTTTCGTATGAAAATTTACATTTGAATTGCTCATAGGCTTTAGTATTACGTATCTTATTGCTTGTATCAGAGCGATACTTACAAGCCTGGTATTTATACAAAGGCACATTAAATTTGTCAAATGTCATATAGGAGTTGACCGATTGACCCCAACTTCAAACTTAACCTCGCATTACACTTTAATAGTACGTGTAGCAAATTTGAAGTCCTTAGCTCAAACCGTTCTTGAGTTATCGTGCTTACGGACAGACGGACGGACGGACACATGGACAGAGTGAAGTTATACAAACAACATCCGCTGTTTAATAATGTATACCTCACATAAATGTTTTTTACAGTGAAGTGGATTATCAAACACAAAAAAGGAAGTAATGTTAACAGAGAATTTGTAAAGCATTATTTTTATTCATCTCATTCGAATCGCACTTTATACAACTTTTACCTAGTGCATAGTAACTCAAGTCAAATTAAAGTTAAATTCCGTGCCACATTTGACGTAATAGTAGAAAACAGTATAGTGAAAAACAGGAATTTTATTGAAAAAATGACCGTTGGGTATGGTACGTACAACTCAATGGGATTTTTCTAACTTTTGCGTACTCCGATTTGCGTGAGAGTAGAATTTCCCAAATTTTTTATGTTGAAAATTGTTAGCTACGATTGTTTTACAGAGTGCCTGACTTATACTAAGCAAATGATTTGTTAGAAAGCACGTATAATTAGCTGTAAATTTTTAACATTTTGTGCATTAAAACAATTATTTATGAAAAAACTAGTTATTGCATTAAAGTCAATTAAAAATTTATTTTTTCACGTAATAATTTACAACATTTATAGTAAGTATTATGTATTGTAGTAGGCATATAAGTTATCGGACTTCTTATCCCCTTTTTCTCCTCGCTCGATGAACTTCTTGAGTGGTCCAACGTCTCGACGATAGTGACCACCCAGGAAGTTCATCGAGCGAGGAGAAAAAGGAGATAAGAAGTCCGACAACTTATATGCCTGCTACAATAGGTACATGTTAGGAATGGAATTGTAAATGTATTTATTAACCGATTACATTGCTAATAAAATCATTTATCCTTAAATTGAATTAGCTGCTAACTTTTTCATATTCTATACCAAGGCTTTCAAACATGCCTTTGTCCTTAGCAAATTGAATTTGTTTTCTCATCTGGTCTAATGGACAAGGAATCATTTTCTGAATGTGGGGTACAGCATCAAGTAGTTTAGAACTAAATTGGAAAATCCTTTTGTTTTCTTTTAACGCCATTTTAAAAATTGGGCTTACTGCCACGAGAAATTCTGTAGGGTCCTTTGTACCAAAAGCTTCCTTGAAAATTGAAATCATGTGACTTTCATCTGCTAACAATTTATCCGCAAAAACTTTTTGGTCTACCAATGTAATGCTGAATCCCGATTCTTTTGCTATATTAACGACTTCAGAGGATGTTAATGGCTTAGTATCTACAACGTTATAAAGCCCTAATTTTGAATTGTCATTGAAAAAGATTTCTGCAGATATTTTTGCAGCCACATCCACTGGAATTGAATACCATCCTCCTGGAATTTCTCTGAATACTTTTAATCGGCCAGAAGTGAGCAAAAGATTCATAATGAAATTTGTGTCCGCTGTCCACAGTCCCGTTTCGCTGTGTCCAGAGAAACTTGGAAATCTAAGAACAGTGCATGGAATTCCTCTTTGTAAAGCTTTGCCCATTAATTTCTCCCCTACGAATTTCGTCAACGAGTAACCTCCACCTATTCCTTCACCCTTATTTTCCTCTGATGGTAATTCATCCGAAACAAATCCATCAGAACCCAAAACGTTTGCTGCCGTAAACGAAGATGCAAAAATCACACGTTTAGTTCTAAAAGCAGAAGCAAATTTTAAAACTTCGAGTGTTCCCAACACATTTACTGAACGAATATCTTTCTTGCTTTTTGATTGTTTATATTTCTCAATATGATTAGCTTTTACAGCACAATGAAAAATTGCATCGATATTGTGTGCCAATTTTTCATATTCTTTTTGGGGCCATCCAAACAGGTCTTCCGTAATATCTCCTAAAATTATTGACACATTTTTCAAAGTAGCATAAGCGGGTAAATCAAATTTTTTTAGAGTCGCATCTAACTTTTTTCTTGCAGCGTCTAGCGTTCTTCCGCGAATCAAACAAATAATTTTAGTGTTCTTGGGTTTACACAGTTCGTGTAACAAATGTGGGGCTAACTGACCAGTCGCTCCAGTAAGCAAAATATTTTTTATTTGGGCTGACAGTACTGGTTCACTTACTTTGCAAATATAATCGGGAAGAACAGAATCTTTCAAAGATAACTCCAAAGTTTCTACCAAATCCTTTCCGACATCTTTCTCAGGAGACATGGATTCCATATTTACTGACAACGTCATCTCCGCTAAAAATTTACTCAGTTGGTTTAAGGTTGGGTAATCCAGCAAAGATGTTGGATTTAGTGACAAATATTTCCCTAAAATTTGTTGTAACTTATTTCTCATTTCAACAGCCATCAAAGAATCTAATCCCATTTCGGAAAATGTTTGATGCTCATCGATTTCTTCCGACTCGGGAAGCTTCAAAGTTTTTCTTATGATTGCTTCAATTAATTTCTTAATATACAAAGTTCTTTCTTCCTCATTCAGTTTTTCGACATCGTTCCAAAACTGTTCTGCCTGTGCTGAAGATTTTAAATCGGTTGAACTTTCATTTTCTAATAACTCAGACCCTATGCTAGTCAATGAGGGAAAAGCATCAAGAAACTCATTAAAATCCATTTGAAGGATACCAACTTGTAAAATTGGTTGACTCATGCAAAACTTTAAGGCTGCAATTCCTTGAGCTGGAGTGAATGGTTTGACTCCGAAATGACCTTCTTTACCAAACGCAGTATTTGTTGCTGAACCCACATCAGACCAGGCACCCCAATTAATCGTTTGAGCAGGTAGGCCTAACGAGTGTCGGTAGTAAGCCAAAGAATCTAAAAACATATTTGCTGCCGCGTGATTGCTTTGAGCCAAATTTCCTAGAATTCCAGCCATGGAAGAAAATAAAACAAAATGTTCCAGTGGCATATTTTTTGTCAAATGGTGTAAATTCCAACCTCCTTTCACTTTTGCATTAAAGACAGTTTCAAATTTATCCCAAGTTTGATTAGGAATCATTGCATCTGACAGAGCTCCAGCAGAATGAATTACTCCACGTAGCGGAGGCATTTCTGATTTGATTATTTCAAAGAGATCTTCACATTGTCGCATATCTCCGATATCTACTTGTCGTGACAAAACGCGACAACCTCTAACACTCAGACCTTTCAAAATTTTATTCGTTTTTTCATCCGGAGCCGTTCTTGCGACCAGCACAACGTTCCTTGCTCCACATTTTACCATCCATTTTGCAACTTCTAATCCGATTCCTCCTAAGCCCCCGGTAACAAGATACGTTGCATGTTCGTTGAACAACAAGTCATTCATAAAATGTTTTCCGAGACTTTCCTTTAATACGGGCATTGTAACCACGATTTTTCCGATGTGCTGAGCTTTTAGGAAATAATTCAGGGCTCCCTTGATCTGAGAAATAAAAAACCTTGTATAAGGAAGGGGCTGAATATTTCCTTTATCAATGGTTTCGTTCATGGCCTTCATCATGGGTTCCATTTGTTCATTTCTGTTTACTTCTTCTAAATTCGCAATTGTGTATTTAACATCCGGTCGTAACTTTTCAACGTCCTCTGCTTTCCAAATATTTACTTTGCCCATTTCCACAAATCTAGCTTCAGAAGCACAGGCTTTCAAAGAAGTTTCCTTGAATCCTTGACTAGTTAATGAATTCAAAACCATGTCAACTCCCCTTCCATTCGTAACTCTTGCAATTTCTTCTCCGAAAGTCAAATCTCGTGAATGAAAAACATATTCAATACCAATTGATCTTAAATAAGCTCTCTTGCGTTTACTTCCTGCAGTTGCAATGATTTGTGCGCCAATTTGTTTGGCAATTTGAATAGCAACCAATCCAACTCCGCCAGATGCAACGTGTATTAAAATTGTCTCTCCTGACTTTAAATCGGCAATTTGTACTAAACACAAGTACGCAGTGAGAAAGACCGAAGGAAGAGTGCAAGCTTCCGCAAATGTGAATTCTTTTGGTTTAGGCAAAAGTAGAAAGTATGGAACGATCACATGACTAGCTGCGGAGCTGGCGTATGAAATCCCATAAACCTCATCACCAATTTTGTGCTTTGCAACTTTACTGCCAACTCGAGCAATTACTCCAGCAAAATCCGTTCCAACAGCGTCAAATCGTGATACATACGTTTCTGGCTTTAAAATGGTGAATATATCCCTGAAATTCAAAGCTGTTGCTTTTACCGAAATTTCTACTTCATCAGGTTTTAATTCTGCAACCTTCATTGCGGTAAACGATACGTCGTTAATTTTTTTGCTTTTAGGGATAACGATCTCGTAACGACCATTGGGAAGATTTAGCGGAGCTAAGGAGTTTTGCAGCGTCGTTAATCTGAGTACATGACGCTTTTTGTTGCGGTAGGCTACCATGAAATCACTGTCCAAATTCCAAAGCTCTGTAAATATTTGAACAACATCATTATTGCTATCTCTACTATCTGGATCTAAATCTAATGTTCGCCCGTTCAAATCCGGGTACTCGTTTTTTAAACTTTTGACCACACCCAAAACGGTTGATTGGGATGGGTAGCCGTTTCCTTGGTCTCCAATGAAAAAAGCTCCTCGAGTTATGCACAAGAGCTTACTATTCGAGATTTGGTTTGTCGCAAAAAACTGAGCTATATAAAGAGCTGTTCTGCAAATATACCTTTGATCGTTTGTGTCATCAGTAGGAAATAAAAATAGTACACCCTTGACATCGTAATCTGCATGCATTCTTTTTAAATATTCGAAGATTTTCTCTTTGTCCCCATAATCAATGAAGTCAGATGAGAAATCGTCACTTCGGTTAGTGACGTCATTCGCGATGAAAACTCGGTCTCCAGAAGTTTTAATTAAATCCCGCAACCCATTACACATACTTTTGTCCTTGCCTGCAAAAATCAACCATGTCGGAGATTTTTGATCATGGTGATGAATTGCTGAAGAATAAATGGGATTGACATCAGTGGCTATTGCAACAAGATCCGAAATAAATTCAACGTCACTGGAAATATTCGATACATTTGCAAATCCTTGTTCTACTAAAATTTTAGTCCATTCTTCCTCGTTGACACATGGATGCCCATACCGGAAATCTTTGTAACGCCAGTATCCATCGACCATACCATAGATGATGTCAATGTTTCGAATGGGCGCCAACATTTCTTGTAATATTAAAATACCCCGAGGTCCTAAAAGCTGTCTTACGTTTTGAAGCGATACACTTAAATGTTCCGTTGCATGAATTACATTTGCAGCAATCACAATATCAAAAGAGTACGGAACGAAACCCTGGTATTTTGGGTCATTTTCGATATTCAGAACTTTATACTCCACACCGGAAAAGTTTTTCAATTTGGTTTTCGCATCTTCAAAGAAATGAGGAGAAATGTCTGTAAAAGTGTAGCGACAAGGAATTCCTTGTTTTTGTAAGCCATGAAGAATCTCATGAGAGGTCGCTGCGCTTCCAGCTCCAATTTCCAAAATTCTCACAATGGAGCCTTTTTCTTTAATAGAATTTAAAACCGTCTGAAGATAAAATTTAATTCGTAAATTGGCCAGTTTGACGACATTTCCTTCAGTGAAAATTACAAGCGGAGTTATATCCGGATCTTCATTACCGAAAAGAATATTTACTCCAGTTGATTTCCCTTGAAGTACATCTGCTAGGTTTTTGCCAACGTGCAACAAAATTTTCAGTTCTGAATGAGCTATATTAAGTAATTTGAATTCTTCTACCAATGAGTATAAACTCTGAGATAATTCACCGTAAGGTCGCACGGACTTAAGAGTAACCCATTCATTCGTGTCTTTCACATTCTTTTCTAAATAGCCATCCTCGGCTAAAATAGATAGAAGCCTTTCAATATAAAACATCTGATTTTGATGCAGCAATAAATCCGCCATGAAAGATTTAATTCGGAATTTTCCCCCTACCTTGGGTTTCCAACCACATTTCAAAAAAGCCATTAAAATAAAAGAAGTACAAATTTTGTCCCCATAACGGAATGTAGTGATGACATCATCATTTAATTTCGCAAAATTCTGCAATGAAGAATCAACTTCAGTTTGTGCGTTGCAAAATTCCAATTTAGGAAGATCCACTCGGGAATGCAATAAGCCGTCGCGATATCGCCAAATTATTTCATACATTCCGGGTAACTTATTTTTGTGAGCGTTGATCACATTCATAAAAGATCCGATAGAGGTTTTAACTAAACGCACTCCTTTCATGGTGGACAATAAATTGGAGTGTTGGTCGTATAAATTAACAAAAACCTTATTTTCCTCTCCGTAAGCATACGCAAAGAATGTTGTCGTGTCTGTTTTTGTAAACGATGTGAAGTTTTCTATACTTACTGGGAGACATAATTCGGAATTTAACTGCCCAGTTGTCAAACTCACGGTCTGAATCATTGCGTCTATCACAATTGGATGGCAAATATATTCTTTCATATTTCCCGCTGCGATTGGACAAGGAATCTCCGCAATTATTTCATTTTCTCCCTTCCAAACTTTTGAAATACTTTGAAACGTTTCCCCGAAATTAATTCCTATTTCTGCCGTCTTTTTGTAAAACTCAGACGTATTGGATTCTTCAATACAACGCAGTTTTGCATTCTTAAATTCTAGAGTTGCATTTTGATTTGTGTTCGTATCTTTTAGGGAAACCGTTGCGCTTGAAAATTGTTTCCATCCCTTTTCGTCATTATAACCGTTCAAGCTTTTGTACACGAAAACTCTAATGAGTAAATTGTCGCTTTCTTCGATTTCTGTTGCAACGACTTGGATTTTATGTTCCTTGCCTTCCTCTAATTCCATAGGAGCCTCAACTACGAAATTTTCAACTGTAATTTCTTTTCCAGAATCATCGCTGAACGCTTCTTTGCCGGCTGCTAAAATAATTTCTAAAAATCCCGCCCCTGGTAACACAATCACGTTTGCAACTTCATGGTCCTTCAAATATGAAAAGTCATTCAAATCTATAACGTTTTGAAAAATCTGCTCCTTGACCACTGCCAAAGGAACCTTTCTCCCTAGTAATGGATGAAGTGGTTTGGATTTTGGTTCCGACTTGGACTCGATCCAATATTTCTGTCTTTGGAAAGGATAGTGAGGTAAAGACACTTTTTTGGTTTCATAACAACGATGCATTCCTTCCCAGTCAATGCCTACATTATTTAAATGTAATTTTGACACACTATTTAAAACTGTAACCCAATTGTCTTCGTTTCTCCTAATTGACGGAAGCCAGAGGGAATTCTGTGAATCCAACCCCGACAAATTCGACAATCCTAGCGCCAACAAAATCGGATGGGCTCCGATTTCAATAAAAACATTACATCCTTCATCGTGAACGAATTTTATTCCTTTTGTGAAGTCTACTACATTCCTCGCATGATTTTGCCAATATTCTCCATTCATCTGTCCCTCTCCAACAACTTTCCCAGTGGACCCAGATACGTAATGACAACGTGGCGACTTATATTTGATGTTATTGGCAACCTTTCCAAACTCATTTAGCATTCCTTCCATGTCGCGAGAATGGAAAGCATGTGTTGCGGCCAACTGCTGAGTTTTTATATTTCTTTCCAAACAAAGATCAGAAAAAGTTTTCAACGTTGACTGTTGTCCCGCTACAACTATCTCAAAAGGACCATTGATAACTGCAATATCCAACCAAGCAATATCATTTTGGGTGGGCAATAAATTAATCATGTCCTCAACAGTTTCTTTCTTAGCTCGAATGGCCAACATACCCCCTGGGGGTAAATTATGAATCAGTCG
>JABASD010005560.1:0-12128 GCA_019776165.1 Pogonognathellus flavescens
GTGCAGAAAAAGGAAACATCAATTGAGAACCGCTGGCTGTCACAATTATTGTAAATGTCACGGTTAAAAACAATAAAACTTTTTCTGATGATGTAAAACTGTTGAAAATTTGCTTTGACTGTTTATTGTTCAAACGGTCCGGTTTCGAAAGTGGATTCTTCGCCGTCATTTTGATTTCCTTTGATTGACTCTCGATGAACTAACTGTAAACAAATGAGATTGTCGTGATTTTATTATTTTGCGGTAGAAAGTGTAACCGAGATGAGATTGTCTGCGGTGTGTGATTATTCTGATTATACAAAACAGTAGTCAAACGATGAAATGGAGATGAATGTGAGATAAGGAGGAAGAAAGTGGAAAGAAAATATCTTAAGAGATATTAGTGTCAGTTAAAGTCACGATCTTTAGCTGACGAACTTGAACTTGTATATTCTAGTGGTAATAAACTGCAGAATCAGTATAAATATTTTTATTGTGCCTATAATTCCATTACTGTAAGAAATAAAAACTGTATTTTCTTTCTTCCAAGTGCAAAAATGTTGTTCACGAATATCAAGGCTGGTTTGTTCTGCAGCCTGTTGCGTTGTGTGTCCGCGTGTGTTGTTAATCGCTTCACATTTTGCACACAACTGAACAATGACTGAGAAAAAGTGCGACAACAGTCCCAGTCTTCTCAAACGAAGTACTTAATTGTTACTCTACGATACTATGGAGGCAATACAAGTTTCTTTGTGGAGGGATGTTACCTTTTAAATGTGCACTATTAGCACTGTCTGTGGTAAAGAAGCGTTTCTTGCAATTTTACATTTGCAAAAACAGACAATTAATGCGAAAAGCAGACAAGACAGCTTATCCTACAACTTGTTAGTACTACTGAAATCTGTGCGTTTGTATTTTACCATGCTATCCCCGGCTCTGGCCGTATACTGCAATGGATTCTGTGATGTAACTGAGACTGAACTGAACCCGACAAGTTCTTTACATGTTCTTTGATCGTGGTGTTGGTGCAACAAACATGAAATGCAACGTAGGAATTTTTCTACAGTAGAAGTAAGAGTGCATGATGCCAATAATATGATTATCAGGGAAAGGAAATGTGAAGGTGAATTGCTTTTAACTGCCCGGGGGATGGTCAGCAACTTCACTTTGCCTATTGCCTAAATAGGGAGAAGCTGTCTAACTAACACCGAAATCGTTTGTAGTTCCAAGAATGTTTGTGGCACGTACTAGTACGTGGTAAGTGCAAATGCCAATCAGATTTCAACTTACTTGGAAATGCTAATTCTGTTTCATTCACCCTTCTAAAAATCAGATGGGTATATAGTGGAAGATTCTCTTGCTGGAGGATCTTTGGTAATTGGTATTGTTCATCGTCGTTGCAGAAAGCTACACCTACATCAAAGATGTATGTGCATAACAAAGATCATTTCAATGCTATATTTTCATTTAGTATTGATCTTAATCTCTTTAATCTCATTTAAAAATATTTGCATCTAATTATGTAGGTATAGTACAAATACACAATACGATTGCAAGCAATTACCAACACAAAAAATGTGTCCTTATAGGAGGTTACAAATATTTGTAGCATCATATTAATGCACATTGTACCATTATTATAGGGATACATAAATAATATGTAGTTACGTGCGATAAGCGACTGACATTGTCCATGTTCTTGTATTTATTGCTCTTGTGTTCTTATCGATCGTATATAACATGATGAAAAATCAATCTGCTTGGTTGTAAAAAGTATAGAGCAAGGTTAACATTATTGTAAACAAGTTGTTGATTTTTGTGGTAATATTAACTGTGTGTAGTATTTTATGCAGAGTAAGTGATACTCTGATACTTAATTAACTGGAGACACAAAACTTTATAACGTGCCATTCGTCTCAAGTTGCCTCATTTCGGTGTGCGAGTCATACCATGCTTACATTTGACATGAGTGGCTGAGTGGTATTGGTTCTACTATACGTATAATATAAGTGAACTGCTATAATACTTACCTAATCGACACTAATCGTAATTGTAAGGTTATTAGTTAATTTAGCTATAACAAACCGGTATGCATTTTATGATCTCTCTATATCATCTGTATGTAGTAACTTGAAAATGAATGATTTTTAAGTATCGTATCAGCATCACTTATTTAGCATTTTTGATTTAATAAACTGAATCAGTATTTGTTTTAATTAAAGAACAATTATTTTTTACTTGTGTAAAACATTTAATTGTTGTATAAGCGGCTTTACCTGATTAGCTGTTAGTTTCTTTCAAAAATGGTCTGTTAAATAATTGATTAAAATGTACATGACATCGTTATTTGAAGAGTTATTGGAAATAAAACAACAATTAAGAAGAAACAATTAAGAAGATTCTTAATTGTAATAGGCTCTTAAGAGCCTAAGAGTTTCTTTGTCCTCTTATAACTTTCAAATTATCTAATAATTTTTATCCATTGTCTTCCACAATTGTACTACGTGTATCTTTAATTTGACTTTTGTGAGACGTGCTTCAGAGTTGAGGTGACACTTGATTATATTCAAGGCCGGCATGGTGCAAATAGTGCAAAAGTTGATTGATTCTTTTCTTGAAAAGGATTAGTAGGCTATAATATTATATCCTTATAATATGTTCAGATATATATTCATTAGAAGAAAACACTTTGTTAGGCAAACTATTTTTGTTTGAAATGCCGATGAATTGCATATGAAAAAGTTAGTTCCTTGTGTTTGTGCGAGGATACTTATTTATGTCATGTGGCTATATGATTCAATCATTGTCGGAGGTTAGTTTTTTAAGTTCCTCAAGGAATTGCTTGAAAAATCTATTAGTGAAATTGCCAAATATATTATTTGAAATGTTCTTCAAAACTGCATAGTATTTAACCTATTATCATAACAATAATAAACTCCTTAAAATCGAAACACGTAATCGATAAAACTTCTTGTGGAATATCTACATAATATTATGCTAGGAAATTAAAATGCAGTAAAAAGAAAATGCGGAAGTACATTACGTGTGAATTAAAATGATCCAAATTAGTATAAAGTATTTATCATTTGAAATATTGATTTTATTATTTACAATTTTAGTGATTGAAGGTATTGAAGGACGGAAACCGGGAAAATTACTAGAATTGGTGGACTTCGAACAACAGTGTCATATTAATATTATCTTTTACACGAACGTCATCACAAATTCAAACGGAGAATTGATAAATTCATTATCCGATATTGACATTCCATACACGTTCACCAAATTTGATTCGTTGGAAGAGCATGTTTTTCAAAAACTGAATTGCTCCGAAAAAGATTTCATTGAATCACTCCATTCAAAAAAGATTATTTCAAACGTTACGTGTTACAACAGATTCGCAATGATGAGAGGAAAATTGTCATCGCCGTATTTGCGGTCTCGTTTTAATTGTGTTTCGCATATTTTAGTGGGATTTAACTCCAGTCGATTAACGGAAGTGTTTTTCACCGAATATATTACAGACAGCTTTGTTTTATCACCGGAAGAGCTTGAAATAAATCGGGAAACAAGTTCTGCTTTCGATGGATATTACCATTATCGTGCTGTGTACAATCGTGCAGATCATGTGACTTTACACATACTTTTGGAAAATGTCATTCCTGGGAATACCGAAGAAATGCATAAATTGATGACTAATTTTCTTATAGAACTGGATAAAACGGTGCATAATTATTGGGGGAAATCACCATCAATGGATTTCAGTAGGGAACTCGTATTTTTGCATTTTTCAAATGACGAAAAAAACTCAATATATTTTCTTTTCCATTACTGCGATAGCATTAAAGAAAATATGCTCCTTGAAGATGACATTATTAAACTTGGAAGCTTGCGGGATTTTTCAACGATGGAAAATCTGAGAATCAAAGCTGTAAAGACGATTCTACAAGGTCGAAGTAGAGCGACCGAGTTAATCATTCGTACAAAAACAAAAGGAAGGTATTTAACAAGCAATTATTGTGGCCCGGTATTAAAAGATTTGTATTACGCAAAGAAACCGGCAACTGTATCACCGTCGATAAATGTGGACTCATCAATTGCCGCTGTGTCCATGATGTTGCAAAATCTTCCAAATAGTTCTATCGCATCCTGCGGAGATAACGAGTCGCAATTATTCTTTAAGAAAAACAAACAACGAGATGATGACAATAATATCCTGATTGATTTTAACATTAATTTTGAAGCCTACCTCAGCGGATATTATGATTCCTATCATGTATTTATCCCTACGACCGTGGACGGTTACAATTTTATTTCCTGTGTGGCATTAGAAAACGAAGAAATATCGTTCTACGGTTATTTAAAACCGTATGATTACTCTGTTTGGATTGTTTTAACATTTGTGGCGATTTTCACAGTTGCATTTTTAAAAATTATAATTTTCGTAAACAAAATTAAGCAGAATTTATCCCTGATTTTGGTTATCGGTGCTTACATTTTAGAAATTGGTTATCCTTTACCCTTAAATTTGAAAAAGAGGGTTTGGTTGAGAGTGACACTGGGTTTATTTCTCCTAATGTGCATTATATTAACCAATGGGTATAAAGGAATTGTTATTTCCGATGTGACTAAAAAAAGATCGGCGAAACAATTAAATTCAATTAGAGATTTAATAGACCATAATATTTCAACTTTCGGTTGCCTTACACAGGATTATTTTTCTTCTACACCGGGTGAAGCAGGAATTTTGCCGAGAGTTGCGTCCATTGTTTTATCACATTACTATTATTTTACTAAAGACTGCTTGGAAAATAAAGAACTCTACGAGAAAAATTATAATGAGCCGGAAACGCTTTCCAATATTTGGTCATTGCCAAGTCCTTACAGCATGATGAATGAATCGGAAGAAACCGTTTCAAGGGCATTCCAATTCTGCAATAGATTGAAATTCTGTAGGGATATTTTATTTCTTCTCGGAAAAGATTTGACGCATGAATTGCTTATAAAAAATTCTCCTCCTCACGTTTTAACTGAATATGGAATTCTGCAAGAGAGTATTAAATTTCCAATGAGTTTTCCTTACGTAAAACCGCAGCATTGGATTTCCAAATGTAAGAAATCAGCATTTATCGATTTAAATAGTCAACTATTCCGATTTCTCAATGACTCTGAATGGACAGGCAATGAAGCAATGCTTCCAGAACGAAAATTGTATTTTGGGAACAAGGAAAGTTTAATAATGCCTTTTACATACGGAATTATTTTCAATTTTCGACACGGTTATCAACTGTTGTTCCAACATTTGAGAGATAAATTAATTCTAGTTTACCAGTCTGGGATTTTCTCTCAATGGGAATATTTTGTTTCGAGGAAAAACTTTACAATGTGTAAGCAATGTATGCAAGCGAGTCATGATCTGCCCCATAAATTGGGGTTAGGGAATTCAAACATCGCTACTATTTTCTGTATTATTGTTATAGGCTTAACTATTGCAATAATTTGCTTTTTATCAGAAATATGTATTGGCTGTTATAAAAATCATTTGAGTGCTATTTATGGATAAACAACCCCGTTTTGCATCCCTATAATAATATTATATTACTGTGTAGTGTGTGTAGCATGTTGATGTACCATGTAGGATCAAATATTGACAAATAAAATGATGCAAAAGTTGTAATTATTATTTTTTCTTGCAGAGAAAATATTTCTTATTGAGTTTAGCTTCAACCATGCATTGTACTAACACTTATTTTGGCTTTTAATGTTCAATGGTTATTTTACGACATAATAATATACTTGAAATCAAGGACGTACCGAGGGGGGAGTAGTGGGAGCACGTGCCTCCCCAAAAACATACTAGAAAAGGGATGATTTAGGGCCTTTGACCACAAATTAGCCCTTAGTATTTTTTGCGGTTGTGCCCCTCCAAAAGCCACTTTATTAGGAAAGGCAAAGTACAATATTTACAGTCTACTATACACTGCAATAAATAAAATGTCTTTTTCAAGTTTATGGTAACTATTTACTTTCACCGTTCATTAGTAGCAGCATGTAGTTTTAACTTAGGAAAATCCACTGGTTGGTAATTAACTAATAATGATAAAACAATAATAATAAATAAAATTGTCTTTAATGTCACAATTGAAAAGGATTGGGTTGACTGAAATGGATGGAAAGAAAAGTTCCGAATAAACCAATATGGATTTATTGATTAATTCTTTAATGCAGTTACGTTTCATTAAATTGAAACCTTAAAACAAAGGATTAAATAACAACTGTATAGAAGAAATATTTCTCACTCATACGAAGAAGGTGACATAATAAAAATTAAAAGTCTGTAACACAATAAATACATGGCAGTATTTTCAGTTAATAAAATGTTGACTTTATATTACATTTTCTTTTACTTCAGTAGTAACTTAATTTTCCTGAGCAAAGTGGAAGGAAATAAATTAACTGAATTAGTAAATTTGGAAAAACAATGCCACATAAATTTCATATTTTACAAGAACAGCCATTACAAAAATACTGACAGTTTACCTGAAGAAGTTACAATTCCTGACACTTTATCAGATATAAATATTCCTTTTAGTTTTACAAGATTTGACATTTTAGAAAAGTATTTTAAAGAAAAAAGGAATTGTTCTGAAAAAACGTTTTTAGACTTATTAGTTTCAGACACATTCAAACCAAATCACTCTTATTGCAATAAGACAGAATTAATGAGAGGAAAACTGTCTTCGCCATACTTCCATTCCCGATTTAATTGCGTTACACATATTTTAGTAAATTTCAACGCAACTAGAATTATGGAGTTGTATTTTACCGATTTCATTGTAAACAATTTTGTTCTTCAACCGTCACATTTGTATACTTCGCCCTTCGAACTAACCGAAAATCTGAACAACTACAATCACGCACAGTATACTACGGTTCACATTCTGCTAGAAAATAACAATTTAGTTGTTCCCAATCAAAGTGAATTGATAAATCAATTTCTACTGGCAATAAATGCGAAATATTTTGAGCATTTCGACACTGTGTATCCCAGGCTTCTTTCTCTTTTAGCTGCAAATTCAAAATTAATATTTTTGCACGTAATCCAAAATGGCGTTGAACAATCCACGTTTTTTCTCTGCCAGAATTGTATTTCAAATCGGCATCCAACGCTGGAAGGAGGTCATTTGGAAATTCAAGCAATTTTTGTAGACACTAAAGAATTCAAAAATTTGACAAAGGAAGAACTTCGGAAGAAAGCGTTGGGAATTATAATGAAGAGTGAACGAGTATCATCTTTAACAGCTGTTCTTCCAAATACTTTCGATAGGGATAATTCCGTCAGTTATTGTGGCCCACCTTTGAAGGATTACAGTTTAAACGATAAATATTTTGATTCGACGTTAATAACGGTGTCCTTGGTTCTTACAAAACTACAAAATACGTCTATTACGGCTTGTAGGTATTCAGAGTTAGAAAAGTTTTGGAAACAAAGGATAAGTAATAATGCGGAAAAGACACTCGTGTTTTATATGGACTTCAATTTTAAATTCGTTGCACACCAGACCAATTCTTACAGCCCTTACAAAGAATTCATTCCCACACACATTGATGGCTACAGTTTTATTTCCTGTGTCGTTTTAAAAGACGCCAGTACTTCATTTTACAGTTATGTTGTTCCTTTCGGATATCTCACTTGGATCAGTTGTGTCGCAATGATAATTTTTGTGGTTTTATTTTTGAAAATTGTTCGGTTTCTGAACAATATTCGAGCTGACAATATTTCATTCTTTTTATTTATTTCCGCATATTTGCTGGAAAATAGCGTCCCTGTGCCCTACCAATTGAGGAAAAGGATTTGGCTACGAATCACTTTGGGAGGATTATTTTTAATGGGGATAATTCTCACAAACATTTACAAAGGAGTCGTTATCTCGGATTTAATTGAGAAAAGGCCTGTCAAACGGATTGATTCTTTGGAGGATTTGGTAGACTTCAATATTTCGACTTTTGGATCATTTAGTAGAAACTTGGCGCATGCGGAAGGAACCGATGAAATTTTTTCGGCGGTGGTGTCCATTGTTTTGTCGCATTACTATTTCTTTGTAAATAACTGCTCTAGAGATGAAAATGTCTACGAGAAAAATTATTATCCGCCAGATCATTATTCATCTGTAAATATTTATAGCGTTTCTGATGAAACACCTGAGAATTTAGTTGAGGCATTTGATATTTGTAAAAAAATTAGTTATTGTACAGATTTGTTATTTTCTTTCAATCAAGAACTCCTTAAAGATCTACCTTTTCTAAAAGCACAAAATCGTAAGAAATTTGAGATGATTCAAAGCAGTTTGAAGTTTCCACCTGGTTTTCCTTCTGTTACGGCACTCAATTGGATTTCTCAGTGTGGAAATTCAGCATTAATTGACAAATACAGTCGTATCTACAAATATCTTAACGAATCCGATTGGACTAACCAAGATTTTTACCCCAAGAGAAATTTGTACGTTGGAAAAAAGGAAAATTTAATACTACCCTTTACGCATGGAATAATTTTGAGCTGCCCCCTCGGATATCCTCTTCTTTTTCAACATTTAAAAGAAAACACTTATTTCATTTACCAATCTGGAATTTACACTCATCTGGAATATTTTTCCTGGTGGAAAAATTTTACAGTGTGTCGTAATTGTATTGGAGGAGTGGCAAATAATCTGCCTGGACCTCTAGGATTGTATAATTCTAATGTTGCAACTATTTTCTATCTTCTTCTAATTGGTTTCACAATATCCTTCGTAGCATTTATTTTTGAAACATCATTATTATTTTTCTTGAAATTCACACCAAATATTTTTAAACGACTTTATAAGATAAATAGATGTACATAACTTTTTCAAAAATAAACAACCACAGAATTTCTTTCTCATTTCCACGTTAGACAATTGCTACGATCATTTTTCATCTGTTTTATTCTTTTAACCATGTAGAAACAAAAGTTTTCAACAAGTTTCCTTAATGTGAACAATTATCTCTATTATTTTCTTTCAATGAAGGATGTAATGTTTGTTTTTTACGATGAGCTATATAACACACGATTCCATACAAATAATCATTGAATGAGAGTGGGTAAAAAATCACTGAAGGCGAGATTTTATCGGAAACGACTATTTAATAAAGATAATTTGGGTTAAATATAACACATTATACAACATTAATATTTTTATAACGAAGAGTCAAGATAAAATCGGTGAAGATATGGATTACAATCAATTGATATTGCGCTGTTGATTTCGTAATATAAAACCTTCAACTTGACTTTCTTTTCAAAGTGTGCTTTAAAATAAATCATGGTCTTATCTAATTATGATATCAATACTTACTTTAAGGTTTTATTTTATCTCTCATATAGATGTTATTTATAAAGGTACTATACACCTGGTATGAATGTACATGAAACTATTGTAACTCAATTACCATACTGATAATTATCATCATGTCTTTACTACATATTGTGGGCGATAAGTAACACAGTAACAGATAACAGTAACAGTGTAGTATTTAATTAGCATACCTTAACCTTTGCGTAACAGAATTGTTAAATTCAGTAAATTTGCGTATCATCCGTATTGTATTTATTCGAGCGCTAAAGCTAATCAAGCATATTGAAACTTCAACATTCTATCTATCAATTACGTCGAATTCAAAACCGCTCCCGCAATCATCCCTTGATTAAATTCAAAAATATTTGCCTATTCTATTCGTTTCATTAATTTATTATTTATATATAACTATCAATTACTTAAATATCTTTCATTTGTAGGTACTCTAAATATTTTTGGAACTAATGTTATTTCGTTATCGGAGAAGATATTCATTTTAAAGTAATTTTTATTTAATTTAGAGCAAGACAATATGCCTATAATCTTATTTCAACCCTGCCGTACGTGGAGGTTGCACCTGGTCCAGTAGCGGATAAAATTGAAGCAGCTTTGAATAAATCGTTTTTTCCAAAAATTTTCGTCAAATTCGGGAAAACAGAATGCTTTTTGCCCCGATGTTATGCAGAACATGTTGAAGAGGTTGAAAACTTTGAAATAAGGGATGATGATGTGTGGGTGGATACATATCCTAAATCCGGTAAATTTTGTACCTTGATTTTTTACTATTTCATATTTTATTCAAAAAAGGTTATTGTTCATGCAGAGATCGAAATTGTATCAACACAAATGTCGATTTATTATAATATACATGCAGGAACCACTTGGATGCAAGAGTTAACATGGTTGGTTGCTCACGATTGCGATTTTGAAGGGGCTAAATCTCATTTGGCAATTCGAGCTCCATTTTTCGAGTAAGTTACAATAATAGAAACTTCTACTACAGATTTTAAAATCTTTTTCAAGTAAGGATAGCTAGGATAGCTGCTTTCCTAGTGCTAGTTTTTCGTGATAGGAATGAATCGGGTTGACAGTGGTGGAATGTGGTCCGATTCAAGGGCGTATCTAGGTGGGATCACTCTGTATTTGTGCACCACCCCAAATTTTCAGAGCTAACACTAGATAATTTGGAATTTTTCATAAAAACAAGCCAAAATTATAAAATTTAGCTCCAAAATAACAAAAATGGTCAAAAAATTTGGGCTACGCGCAAAAGTGCGTTTGTGGTTAATTTTAGCCTGAATTTTACTCTAATATTTCGCTCTACACGCGGATATGAGCATATTAAAATTTGAGCTTGAAATGGCACTGTGACTTCCCAAATGGCAATCCTGGTTATGTACCTGGCTGGTATTGTTGGGAATGGATCGGTTTAGTAGTTATTGGTGTGATATATTTGTAGATTTTAAAATAATGCTGACCAAATTCAGTTTATATATTTTAATTTACGACAGCAAAATTAAAATATATAAACATTGTAACAGTGCATTAAACAAGAACTAAATAAATAATTTCAATAAGAAATTGAAGTTGATATTTAGATATGAGGGTGTACGGGTGTAGTATAAATTATTGGATTGAAAACATTAATTTGAAAACATTTGAATTAGTAGCGATACGTGGATGGGTGAGGTTCCAGTTTCAGAGTCAGGTCTTCATTACTGGAGAGTAAACCCGGACGGTACTATCAAACCAACCAGTATGGATTATGCTGCTACAATGGAGAGTCCTAGGGTGATCAAAACTCATCTTCCGTACAATATGTTGCCGAAAGGACTTCAAGGAAAAGGAAAGAAAGCGAAAATCATATACGTTGCAAGAAATCCGAAAGATGTTTGTGTTTCTTTTTACCACTTCCGGAAATTGTTCGACGGATATTTGGGAACGCTTGACCAATTTGTAGACGAATTTATTTCTGGACACGGTATAAATATTTATTTGTTTTTCTGAAAAATATAAAGTTGAATGTACTAAGGAAATGACACAACTAGAATTAAATCCCTACAGTAGAATGGGTTTTGTTATTTTTCTTGATGACACATATAGCATTGTACGGTCCATATTGGCCACACGTGAAGGAATTCTGGGAATTGAGAGATGAACCGAATATTTTATTTTTGACATACGAAGAAATGATTCAGGTGGTTAATAAATTATTTATCTTTTAATTCACCTGTCCTATAGATATGTACTAATAGTAATTAAAACCTATTAAATATATTTGCACAGAATTTGTCTGGAGTGGTGGAAAAAGTTGCAAAGTTTTTGGGGAAAACTATTCCTGAAGACAAAAAACAACAATTGCTTCACCACTTAAGTTTTGAAGCAATGAAAAATAATCCTTTTGTAAATAAAGATGACTTGACTGATGCTTGTATTAAGAAACATGGCGTTCAACGAAAAACACACTTTTTTCGAAAAGGAAAGGTTGGTTCATGGAAAGAAGAACTGTCCCCACATCATATTCAAAAGCTTGACAGGTGGATGACCGAAAATTCCATTCCGGGAATTTATTAACATCACATTATTAATTCATGTGCAACATATTGACTGATTGATTAGCTTAAACAAATAAATTGGATTGAACAAATACAATTGAAACTTATTACAAAATGAAACTCTTTTTCTTGCAAAGTTCCTAAAATGAATATCTAGTGTCACCAAGGGCGTATCTAAAAATTTGTAATGGGGGGCTCAAGCCGCTTAGGGGGGGGGGGG
>JABASD010005561.1:0-12128 GCA_019776165.1 Pogonognathellus flavescens
TCAGTTCTCTCATCATTCGGGATTTAACATTAAGAAGTGCAGCTAGCTTTGGCTCATTCCATCTGCTGCGTCTTTTGTATGATGAGTACATGTTTTATCTTGTGGAGCATCGAGTTGCACAAGTAACAGGAATTGTGCCTATAGCTGTAATTGGAAAACTCGACACGCACACTACTAATGTATGCCTTATACAACCTTAAAATCCATATGTTGGTCCAACTATATTTTCTTCAGTTTAGTTTATATATATTATAGAGGTATTAAAATTTATTGGCAAAGTTGACTGCTCACATCTTGGGTTGCCTGCACAGTATAAATGCACAAGAAATTGTTTATAGGGCATAGGGGGACGAAAAATTTTATAATATAACATATGTAGTATAATTTGTATAAATTTTTTAGAAATTAAACCATCCGTCCACGGTCGAGTTAATGGAAACATTTGCACAAGCCGTTGATGCCGGTGAGGAAGGTACAATGACTTCGTCTCAAGCAAACCATCGCAATGGGATTGTAGGAATACCCGTAATTACCAGCGTTGGTCGCATTAATAGTCAAATTAGTGATTCTTCCTTTGGCGGATCAGCTTCGTCTTTGATTCAAACGTCTACCACTGTCATCACATCTCAGCAGCATTCAGACCTCAACAATTCTCATATTCAACCAACATCCATCAAAGTGGACCCCAATTAAATTAATAAACGCATAACAGTTTCATTCATTTCAACTTGTATAATTTCTAAAATTGTCGAGGCTTCAGCCAAACGTTAGGATGGTAATAATGGTACAAGGTACACATTTCGTGGAATATCTAAGAATAACGCTACGGAACGAATTAAGTAACAATAAATTGTACAAATGTGCAACTTTGTCTACAACATGTTTTTTTCAGATGGGTGTAATTGTAATTCAAATAATAATTGTTAAATTATCCAACACACACGGGAGATAATTTTTCCTACACAATTATTACGGATAAATAACATTAAAAGTATATCCATTTTACTTAATGTGTAGTAATTATTAGTATAAGTTACCTTTACATTACAAGCCCTGAGATTTATGGAAAACATGTAATGCGTATACGTCCAAGAAATATAATAAGTATAAATGATGGTGAAAGTTAATTGTTAGTATGAATATTCCTGATGTTATACAAAAGCATAATGCAATATGTTAGTTCGGTGAGGATGATTGATGTGTATTTCCAAATTAAATATGGGGAGAAGCTTTCAATATCTGTTTTACAATTTATCAGTATGCATATACGATGTTATATTGAAAATACAAATACTAAGTAGTATAGTATTATAAATAATAGTTCAAGTGTTTTATGTGTGCAAGTACAATGATATGTGGTTATACGAAATAATTATGGAATACATTTAAGGAATTTCATTTTTTTCAGCTACTTCAAGGTTTTATTACTCCTTCTATGCAACTGTTCTGGTTTTGAATTCAAATTAATCTGCTTGTGTAAAAAATAAGCTTAAATACAACAGTAGAATACATTTTTGTAGGTATTGGAAAAGTTCCTTATAACTTATAATATTGTGTTACTGCTGTGCTATGATCTTTGCGAAATAAATCGAAGTTTATTTGCTGTAAAGTTAATTTTTACATATTTTGGGCTTAATGAGAATTTTGAACGTGACCAAGCATTCATTTTGGTTTATAACATATTGTCAAGTGAAGAAATATTTTTAAATGTACTAACGCAATTTTACATCATAAATATACTCACATACTCAGCAGTTTTCTAGCTAGGTGAGTATTATCTATCATCGTACAATATACAATATCATAGTACAAAAAAACAATTAGCCATTTACCCTATATAGGTATTCGCATAATACATTAGTACTTAGTGCATACATTGACCTCAAATTCTTTAGATCTCAACTGCGAAACAAGAGATACCTATATATATTTTAAAGAGAAATAAAATACTCGTTTTCACATGAAAGTACAAAGGCTTAATACTTTGGCTTAAACGTTTTTCAAATAATACCTTGAATGAAAAATGTTTGCTAATATAATTGAATACACATTAATATTAATACTACTATATACATATATCTACTTGGGATCTGTGACAGAGACAGAGTGTCTAATACATTACACACACTATAATGGCGCAGCGTGGCACAAGTTAAATAAAATAAGCTCACCTTACAAACTAAACAAACTTCACAAACAGATGTACATTTGCAAATCAGTTAAAATGTTAATTTTTTCTCATTTCACTTTTTTCCTTTTTTGTTTGTTTTTAGTTTAGATAGGTATTCCAACACAATTTATGTACAGACAGATGTCTCAGTTCAGATGTTGAAAATTCTATTTGGTAATTTATTTCTGGAAGAAACTCAAGAACACAAGTAGGCTTCGTATCCGATATTCATAGTTCAGGAATATCAGGAAAGACGAACTTAGAACATTTTTCGTTGTAACTTATTACTTACGGATATTCATAGAATATTAAAAATTATCTCATTCATGAGATTTGGATTTATATGTATAAGGTCTTGGAAAGCCCTTGTTTTCTTTACTTCAGCCTTGTTCCTAATAAAATACATAAAATAATACAGTAAGTCTTTAATATTATATATCATGTACCAAGTACCTTGCTATTCGTTATTGAAAAATTGAATCTGAACTTAAATTAATAAATTAAAAAAGAAAAGACAATTATTTACATTTTTATAAACTCGAAAAGGCTCCGCTTGAAGAAAGAAATGCTATAAACGTCAAATATATTAAGAACATTTATAACGTTGTATACTGATAACGCTTCCATTGCAGCTTTGATGCATTCATCTGCCAAGCCATTGATATCATATTCGATGGCAATTCGGAGCAAATCCAAAGTATTTCTGTTTATGTCCTCAACTTCTCCACTATAATATAAATATGTGATTCTGTATCAACAAGGAATTTCGCAGAAATTTCTAAATCCTAAAATTGTTATTTAAGTTTTGTACCAATAGATGAAGTTAAGCATTTCCTTCACCACAACATCTTCAAAAGTATCAATCCTAATGATATCATTGATGATTGCATCAAGAGATTGATATACATGAATATTATTTTTATCAAAATCTTCAGACTTTAATTCGCAACGTCTCTTTGAAAAATCATTAAATAGTGTCTCGAAAAATGGACTACGGGCTGCATATAAAATAAATATATTTATATAATATTTAATTGAGTTGATTATAATATTAGTAATCTTTTTACAATTTTTGTATTTAACAAAAATCTTTCTGACCTGAAAGAATGTTTTTGTGAACCTTGATTGTCATCGAAGAAGCTGTGGTAATCACTGCGTCCGAGTACAATCCAGATGTTAACAATGACTTGAAATCTTGGCAAGTTGTCCTTAGTGTATGTGGAGCTAATGGATGGGGTTGATTTACAGATAATTCCTTGGAATCATCTTTAGCGCTTTGAACTTCTTCGTTCAGCCAAATTTGGCAAAAAATTGTTACGTGATCATTTATTATATAACTTTTATCAGGATCTTTTAAGTTCTCGGTCAGCAAAACGTTATTATATCCTTTGATTCTTCTCCCAATCAGAAAATTAACGGCTTCGCTGTTTTTACCTACATTTTAACAATATACATATCACGTTACTTTTGCATTCACAGTTAAGCAAAATCGTGTTAACGGGTTAGTTGTACACATACCAATAATGCCCGGCGGTAATGTATCCCTGTTGCTTTCATCAAGTAAACGAAATTGAAAACGGGTGAATAAAGCAGTACAAATGTTATTTTTATTCAGATGTTTTAGCCGCAGGTATAAGGAAACGTGCTCAAGGCCATCGGCAGCCTTACAGTTAAAATTAACTTCTAAATTCCTGTAGGTAGGTACACAAATAACTCGCATGCTATTATTGATTATCAAATTATCGTGGGAGAAAACAAGCAGCACAAAATATAATTTACACAAAGACATATCTACGTATGGGCTCACCGGGGTTGAGCCCCCTCCCCAGATTCAGGAGAGAGGGTTTATTTTACAAACTCATCTTTTAACTCTGAGTGCCCCCAAAACCTTTTGAGTACCCCCTCATTCCCCATTCATATTTTTATGCCCTTGAATTTGCACCTCTAATTATTGAGATTAGTAAATAAAAGGGTTAATAAACATGACATTAAAATGTTTACCAAGAGTGGGCTGATCTGTCTCCGCCGATAAATTCCGGAGAAGTTAATATTACTGGTGAATTCATTTGTAGCATTTTTGCCATATTTCCGATAGGCCAGGTATAAGAAAACATTTCCGGTTCCATCTAAACATAGAAAAACTTTATTAAATTCTACTTTCTGTCAAATGTCAATTTTTTACAGAACCCCCCAAGCTAAAATGAAATACAAGTTTCAAGATATTATTCTCGTAAATTAATATTATAGAATTATAGAAATATTATAGGATTACATGATTAAACTATTTTAAACATTTATAATGACTTTCAACGAATCTATAATTAATTATTTTCAATATATGAGAGGCTTACATAAAAATATTGACTCTTTCACTGATGACACATGAATAATAATAATATTATTAATGAAATATAACTCTTGTAATTAAACTGAAGGGCGTAGCCAGGATGTCTTCGTGGGGCTGCTAAAGTTTGAGATGATAAGTAATAACATAATTATATATACAATTAATTCAAAAAGGGTCATGATTGCAATTTGGGGGTAACACTGTAAAAAGTAAAAATATGAAAAGATAGCTTAAGGACGGAAACAAAAATATCGATTTGATGGGGAAATTGGCAACCAAAGCAAATCCCAACGAATAAATAAATGTTTAAAACTTTAGACTACACTGAAAGAAATTTTTGATAGATTTTCCCTTTGTGGAGGGTAAATTTACCACAGCAAGCTAACAAAATATGAACCTTGGCCAACTAAGGGAAATCTACCATTTTTAATAATGCAAAGTATCGTACCGTATAAAAAGGGAAAAACAAATATTTGCCCTTAATTCGTGGAAGATGTAACACTATAGTGAGGGTTGATTTACCTAACGAAAGGATATTATAACACTGTAATAATGCAAAATTTGCCATCCGTAAGTTAAAAATTTACTTAGTTAATGTAAACAGCCGCCCTAACTAAGGGAAATGTGTTGCATTAAAATGGAAATGTTGCATGATATAAAGGTAAATGTCCCCTTATTACACATTAATGCTGCCTTCAACAAAGAGAAGCTATTGCAAACAAATTTAATAGTTTACAATGAAAATATTTTATTCCAACTATTAAAACACGTATAAAATTGTTATACAATCAATTTAAACAATAATTCAGACTATATTCAGTTTAACAATAAAACAAAATACTAATACCAATGTAATCAATTGTAACCTATCAAGAATTTACATAGTTTAGAAGAACTGAATTAAGTTGACAATAATTAAATATTATGCTTTCTTATACTTACAATTTTCATACTATTAAAGATATAAATAGCTTTGTACATTTTATTAAAACAAGGACACTAAAGAGTTTTAAAAATTCAGCAATTAAATCACAAAGGTTTGACTAACAAAATTTCACAATCAATTGCAGTATACAAACTCCTCAAAATACAAATTCGGCCAACAACAGAAATCCTTTAAAGCTTTGGCGGAACTAGTAAGTTCCTTGTCAGCAACTAAACCGTACACACTATTGCCCAAAAAATTCCAAACTTGTCTACATTCATTTGGAAAGCTCACTTGAAACAGGAAAAAACTTTTAAAACATAGGTCAACAGCCTTCAGCAAAGAATTGCCCAATACACATCTTCGTTCAATTACAAAAAAGTTTTGAGAAAAATTCAAGGCAGGCAAATCACCAATTGAGACGACAAAAGGTTGGGTCTGAATCGCATCACTGGTAATGAATTCTTCAATGCTGTACCCTTGCTGAAAAAAAATATTCAAAAACAAACGTATTAAGCTTATTATAGCAACTATTATAATACTGTTCGAAATTATCCATTAGTACCTTCAGAAATTGCAAGAAGTGATTCCGTGAATCTAAGGCGGACAGTTTTTTGCACCGCTTTTTTCCTTGTTCATTAGTAATGACCTTGTGTCCACCGTGAATGATGTGGGGAAGTAATAATAGTGACACAATCTCAAGGTCCTCTAATAAAAAGCGAAAAGTACATACATACAATTAGATAACATCGGATTATGAATATTATTTAGTACTATTTTTGTTGTACCTTTTTCAACATTTTCCTTCGTTATCCCTAATAATTTTCTCCAAAATATATTTTTCTGATGAGCATATTCGTGTATTTTTGGAGAAATCAGCTCCCAACGTGTTAAGAAATTGGGGCACGAAGGATATAACCTCCCGAAATCTATATCAATCTGTATTATTTTGTATTAGAAAAATACATGTATCTTTTGGGATAAAATGTATTTCCGTACTGTAATTATTAACTTACAAAGACGTCACTATCAGTAAGGCGTGGCCAGTCTTGTAAAAATAACGCCAAATTGCCGTTAACATCATCCAGCTCTTTACGTCTTAAACAAAATGTTCGTTCCATCAAGTGCTTTAATTCTGCCTCTGGGTAATGGCTAAATTTTAGTTGCATCTTGATAGCCTCCTCATCAATTTCAGGGTTTGGAACTATGCAACAGAAAAGTCAGATATGATTTATTTGGCGATACAATAAAATAAATAATGTTTTGGATAAACAATTCACCTTGGACACAAACCGGCTCATCAACTGCAATAGGGTTTTTTCGACGTTTTTTTGACTCCACAGGACGAATGTATTTCAGTCGTTCTGGAATGTAACCACTGAGTACACGGCCTGGTATGCGATTGAATAGTGCGGATTTAATTGCTGTTGGAATGTAAGTGCAGATCTGCTCTGCGTATGCTTCTTGAACTTCAAATCCAGGGCTGTAAATAATTTTTAAAATTCGTTGGTTATATTCTATATATAATACATAAATCACGGCCTTTGCATTTCGTATGAATAATCCAAACTTATAAAATTAAATTGATGAATGAATGCAGATTTCTGTGCATACTAAAATCTAAAATTTTAATTTGTCTACAATCTAACTTACTAGTAACCGCACTGTTGTACTAAATGTCCTACTAAAACACGAAACACAGAGTTTTGAACCGATGGTGTCAATGGCTCAACAATTCCATCTTAAATTAAATCTGGGAAATTTTCTTCTAATATTTTGCGAATATCCGGTAAGTTGAGTCTTAATCGCTTTGATTGCATTCTGTTCATTGTTCTCGACGGAGTGTTAGCAGTAACCTATAAATATTTTGACAAAGTTGTACAGTCAAAGCTAAATGTATATATTATTGAACATTATAAAATAAATTTTTGTAAATATCTCACCAGTTGAAGTTGACAAGGGTTTTGAATGGCAGAATTATCGAATACAATATCCTATTTACAAATATTTACAAATAAAATTACACTATTTTGAAAGGTAACATAACATACACATTGTTTTCCTCTTTGTCTAAGCTTACAGATTCAGACAAACAATCATAAAATTCACAATTTAGTAACCTTTTACTAGCAATTACATTAGTAGACTTTACAATATAAGAATGGTAATGACTGCACCATGAAACAGTACTTAATTTTTCATATAAAATCCAAGTCTCATTATTGTGTAGAACAATGTGAACGAGTTTAATAAAAACAGGACCTTCTTCCAAACAAGTCTCTAATAATATGTCTTCATTTTTAAATACATTACCTCGAAATTCCAAACTTAGAATACAGAGTATTTTGTCCTTACTTTGATAACCGAGGGATATGATTGAATCATAGTGGCATAATGATTTAACTGTACACAGTTGTGATTTTTTTATCAATATTTCGGAATTTTGTGGTGTGAAGAGAAATTTTGCAAAATTTAGCAAATATCTTTTAACGATTGTTTTTGGTACATTGCGGAAGTTACTTGACGCATGCATAATTGATTTAGCTAGCCTGTGCTTTCCTTCAAATCTCATTGACCAAAATTGTTTTAAAGATCCAAGTTGATCAATTGCATTTGCATAGTGCAACAAATTATGATGCTTCGGTTTTAGAGTTTGTTTACTTAATTTGAGAAACAGTAAATGATGTCTTTGAATAATATTTTGCAAGTAAGTATGGCCCATATTTGAAATACTTGGTGATAGTACGATTTGAGTAATTTCTAATAGTAAGCAAATTAGTTTGAGATATTTATTTTTTTCCGGTAATAAATGACCGAATGCTAAAGGAATAGCATACAACAAATGTAGCGATTGAGAAGCTGTTAAAGCAGACTTTCCTCCATTTAAGAAACTAACAGTTATTGTTGGTTTGCTTTTGTTTGCAAAAGGAAATTTATATGAAACTATCAAACGTTGGATAGTTAGTAAGTTTACTCCTTCATTAATAATGTGTTTAAAAAATAAACGAAAATCATGAAGGGCTACACCTTCGAGAATATCATGCATTATGTCAGGACATTTATTGTCAACGACATGATAGTACTCTAGTCGATTGAAAACACTGTCAAATTGAATTCCAGTTTTTGAAAAATCATTAGCTTCTAAATTGATCTGATAACTTTCTTTTGTTCGAACTAACGATACATTTTCAATAACTTCCGTATGAGTTTCCTGTCTATGCATTTCACACCATCTGCAAAACTTATTCGCTACAAATACTTCAGAAAACCCTAAAACTGACTGAATACCTAAGTTATCACCTGTCAATTGTGCCATTCGTATTTTAATTTTGATATTCAAATCAGCATTTTTTATCAGAATTCCATTTTGTTCTAAGTCCAATAATTCATCTACTAAATATTTTTGAAGAACGTTATATGTGTATTTCTTAGTGTTACTAGATTTTGTAACAGAATTTAAAAAAATATAGTCAAGTTTTGAATTCCAATGTTTAGGAAAGTCTAATATTTGAAAATAAGTCATATTCAGTTTATGCTTTGTTTTACTTGAGCCAATTGGGTTACATACTTCCAAATCATCGTTAAACACCAAAATATTTATGTACCAAGTGTCTACTTCTTTGGATTGTGATTTCCAATACAATCCGTCCCTATATTGTGACCTGAAATTGTCGTCACACTTTCTACTGTTACTTTCTTTTACTTGTATCAAGTTTTCCTTTCTCTCTAACAATTTTAATATAGTTGCTTTTATCGAAACATAGTAAAGATAGTCATATATCTGTTTCTGAAGACCTGATTGTGTAGAACTCCACATTTGGGTGTCATTTAAAACTATTTCGCTGTAAGGTATCAAATAGCCTTCGGTTTTTAAATATTTTTCTAATTTGAATTGAGTGTCAACTTCATTAAACGGGGAATCTAATTTTTGATTTTCAAGATCTTCCAATATTGTAGATGCTAATTCTGAATCGCAATGTTTATTTATAGTATTTTTTACTTTTCCCATTATACTGGTTAGCAAGCGGTCCGTATATTTTATCGAATTTGCTGTGACATTTAGAGGTATTTTCCCTGATGATTGCAAACTACAAAAAAATTCCATTCTATTTTGAATGATGTCGCAACTAAAGTCAGTGTCGTAAACTTCGTCAAACTCTTCGTCGTTCACAATGTCATCTTCGTCTATACTAATATCCTCTGCATCTAAGTCACTGACAGTCGCACGCAAAGTTTTACATTTCAAAACATGACGTTTATATGACTGCAGAATAGTAAATTCTGAGTTACATTTCATACAAATAAAATTACGACGTTTCTCGTTAATAGCGTGTATATGTATTAAATGTTTCCACAATAAAATAAATTCGGAAAATATTTTAATGCATATAAAACATACGAAATTTTCTCCGTTTGATTCATCCCCAATAATATGGACGTTTGAAATTCTGGATGAGCTTTGCTGAGAGATGTCATTATCATTTTCTTTGTTCAGCTGATTAATGTATTGCATCAGTTTAAGTTGAGGTCCAATCTTATTCGGCAACAGCTGGCTTAAATTGGTTTCAGTAAGCCGCATAAACACTTCATTGTCTATTTCGTTTTCTAAAATATCAAAAATCACATTAGATGAATATACTACGGATTTAGATTTGGATATTCAAAAGAATTTCAACTATAGAAAACCATTAAATCAGAAATACCTATAAATATTTCTAGAAATTTCTCTAGGCCCAATGACACCAGGTGATTTCTAACTTGCAAGTCCATGCTGATAATTAAAAATTGGATTATGACACAACAATTTATTTGTAATTTATGAAAGGGCAATGTTAAATTGAAAGTTGATTGTTTACAATGTTTATAATATGCATGTAATCTATTTGTTTTACTTGAAAACTTACCTTGTAATCCAATGAAAGTTTAATGCACTACACTAATCAGCATTACCTGAATTTCCGTTTTTATTTCACAAATGAGTTTTTGAAACAATTACGATAATACAAAATTTGATCATTGTCGATGTTGTTTGTTGTGAGTATAAACAGAAAGATTTGACAAAATGGCGCAATTTCCAACCTAGCCAAGGGTAAATACTTCCGCTAAGTAAGGTAAAATTTACTCCACTTGACCATGTTTGTGTCTTTCCCCTTCTAAGTGATGATTTTTCGGGAACAAAGGGAATTGAAGGCTAACTAATATGACAATGTTATATTTCCACTTTAAAAGGGGTCAATATTTGGTATTTTACACTGCTGTGTGGAAAAGATCTTTACCCTTTCCTATTTTTCCCTTCAGTTTTTTGAGTGTACATTAAATTTAGCAAAAATTACTCATGCTAATTTCAATTTAATTCTAATTTTTGTGTCCTTTGATATGTTGGAGACAGAAAGGGTGCTTTTGTATTGAAAACTCCAAAAATATCTAGTATAAATTCATGTCATCCGGGACGGGGCGCTTTAACACCCTTACTTCCTCCCCTGACCACGCCCATGATTAAATTACACTATTAACGTAGTTTACTGAATCAGTCCATATGTGTTGTGAAATATAGATTTCTAATTTTTAGTATAGTGAGACTTGGAAATGAAACTTACTTCGTTAGAATATTTTACCTTTATTGTTGATCTAGTAGTACCCGCTGGACATTCCATGTTTTCCAAATCTAAAGCAATACTCCTGTGCTGTGTAAGTATGGAATCTGGTTTGTGCTTATAAAGTTGTAATCTAGACGGAAACAATGTACTTGTTTCTTGGTGTAGGTTTAAAGTTAAACTCACTTTGCTCACACACAATCTCACTTTTTGCACGAAGACCAGAAGATTTAGTTAAACATAAAAATGTGATATTTTCTAATGTTACTTGCATTCACAACGAGACAAAAATGCATACTAAAGAGTCCCACTACCATCCGGTGCATTTTATACGAGTTTGTAACTGTAACACGTTTGTAAAGCAGCATAATACGTTTTATAGCTAATAATGACATTACTAGATCCTTTTGCTTTACTAATTGTAAGTATTGCCGAGTATAATTTGGTTTATTACAGAATGAGTCATTTTGTTGTCAGATTACTAGAGATGTGTTTTAAATCCATTGTCTCAACTCTCAACGCACTGCGGGCACAACAGCTATAACAAGGCAAGCACCTACCTCAGAGAGATGCCCTATGCCCTGGTCCTTTGCATTACCGAACTGTTTGTTTAACACAACAATGTTCCATAGCTTACGCACTTACTTAAGTCTGTAGCTTTATGATTCATGATGATATTCTCAGTTCTCACTTCTCATACATATTTATTACAGTAGGGCAATGCGAAGGTCAGCTTTCAGAAGTGTCTATGTATTATAAAACTTATCTCACCCTACTGCTGACCATGCTTTACAGTTTTTCATACTTTCAGTTGTGTATGCACATAAAATGTTACAATGCAAGTGGTGACACAATTAATAGACATTATGATCTGGACTCTGGATACTCAGATTGCAAAAGGTCTCCTCAGGTCAGTCTCTCTTCAAATATCTGATTGTGATGGGAGTGTGGGAAATTCTTTACTATATCGGTGGTATTCTAATGAATACACAATTACAATACACACACTACTCCTGACACATCCTAGCTATGTACTAGACTTGGGAACGGGTCGGGTTCGGGTCGGGTAAACCCGAACCCGACCCGAAATTT
>JABASD010005562.1:0-12123 GCA_019776165.1 Pogonognathellus flavescens
TTGCAGTTTTGTTATTATTGCAATGAAAATACTATGACGGCCGTCGTCGGGATGACGGCCGTCATCGGGTTACCGCTAGTTTAATATATGTAATATAATTTTCAGCTTTTAAAACATTGTGGAAATCGTAATACAACTTTTATTTCTAACTTAATTAATTTTGAAACTTTTTATTTTATTATTTTATTTCTTCTTTTTTATGAAAGTTCTAAAGTAAATACAGAAATAAAAACGTAAAAAAAGATTAAAAAAATGGTAGGTTCTGCTAAAATTTTTGATCGGTTAGGGACCTGATTTGATCGGTTAAGGCCAGGGAAATTCTCACTGAAGGCAGTTTCAAAAACGAAATTTTATTTACACCCTCCAGTAAAAATTGAAATTACGGTAGATATCTACTGTGTATTTACCTGCTATGTAAACACTATGGATTAGATTGACTTTTTCTCTAAAATTAGTTCCCCGCTGCTCGTATAAGTAAAAAAGAACATTTGTTATATAAATCGTTGTAGTGAAACTGTGGGCTGCACACTGCATGTAAACCAAATAAGAATGTAACGACCTGCAGTTTCACTATAAAGCTGCTAATGGGATGGTGGGGATGTCACCCACGGCTCCGCATGAGATTTTATCAAAGTTTGATCAATTTTTATTACTGCTGTCTTTTACTACATTCTATATCTACCCTTGTCATGCTCAAAATAAAACTGCGGACATTATTCAATTATAATTAATAGCTGTCATCATTACTATACTTCACATTTATCATCGAGAAATTCTTACAGTACTGACTGTAAACGGGTATAAATTAAATTGTAATCGGCACAGTAAATTACATATCCTGCGAAATTGCGTTAACGTATTTTGTAAATAATATAATAATAGTAGGCAGCATAGGTATAAATAAATTAGCGTTATACTTAGAGAAAAAGTTAAAAATGCTAAAAGTTAGTAAAATCTCGATTATTGCAATTTTTCAACTTTTGTGGGTTTCAAACAGCGATTGAAAAATGTTATTCGGTTTCTGAAAGACATTTCTACAACGCATTGTATTATACCTATTCACTATTCATCAGACCAAGTAAAAGACAAATACCAGGTATAAAAGGTTCACCTTAAATTTGTTAGGTCGTATCTATCCGCATAGGTATAACTTGTAAGTTAAATAAACAAATAATATTTTACTACACACATAAAATAAACGCGTACATTAAAATTAATAAGTAAATGGTAAATATCAATGTTTTCTACTTTTTATCAACAATTATAATTTATGAAACAATCAACTAGATTTTTATTGTACTTTAAAATGCATTGTAATTTACACACATATTACATTTGCTTAATTCAGCCATTAATGCTTTGAAAAGATCCTACAGGCAGTACATTTTGAGATCCAACCAGTAATTCTGATACATTTCCTAACAAATTCAGTATGGACGAAAAATTTTGTTTTTCGGTAGAGAGATCATTAGAACACTGCTCCAGCTTACGTACTCTCATAATGGTGTTTGCTAAAATACCAGGACAACTTGCTCGTTTTGCAAGCAATTTTCCTTTCTCGGAATTAGCAATTAAAGCCCACAAACCCACAGCTGCACTTTCGATTTCGTCCAAATTGTCACTTTCTTGCAATTTTCCGGAAAAGGCAGACATCAGACTATCTGAAATTACACCGTTACATACATTTGTATCACTATTACAATATTTAACAAATCTCTATACACAATTAATTAATTTATATTGTTGTGATTCGGAAGGTATTATATAAATTCACTTACTATCACGAATGAATCTTGCTCTATTTCCAGGGTTGAAAGTTAGATTTCTTAAAATCCTTAACGCTAAAGATGATGTTGGCGGCTGCTCAACATTTATTAACAGAATTAATACTTCGGTACACTCCGGCATCTACAAAATTCAAATTTTACATGTTACATTCAAAACTAAAGTACTTTCATAATAATACTTGTCAGAAATAACAGACGGGTATTATACAGTTTGAAAATTGTCACGAAAATAAATTGAACAACATACTTTGGCAAAAAAGGTTTGCATATCCGAGTGGATGCTTATGTGTGCCACAAAACTGAGAAATTGATTTTTAACGTGATGTTGTTTTGGACCCCACTTCTTCATATCTTGAACGTGTAATTTGTTCATAAAATTAGGCAGGCCACTCTGAAACGTAAATACAATTAATATTCTAGAACATAGGTATAATAATATTACATGTAATAATTGTTGACACACCTTTGTTATAATAGCACGGCATTCTAGAACAAAAGAAGAATTTTTAAGAAGTGAGAGTATAATATCAATCGTCTTAATATTGGGATTTTGATCAAAACTTTCCAATTCCGTTTGCAGAATACCTAAATATAAATAAGAACATACTTGATTAAAATATCATTTATGAGGTAAACAGTATAATTCACCGGGAGTTTTCTTTCTAACTTAATCGGTCTTACTTATTAAGTCCAGTAGCAACGATTGGGTAGTAGTAACTTTTTTCGGGCCAACTCCGACCAGACTGGATGTGAGGATCATAGATTGAGATGCTACAAATACATACAAAAAATAATAATCTTGCAGATGCAATAACAATTTGAATTTTTAAATTTGACTTTCATTAAAGAACATGAATATTTATGATTGTATTTTACCTGCAGGGAATTCTTCAGTGAAATTGAGCAATGCTTCTACAAATAAATATAATAGAGATCGATCCGGAACAAACGTCCACCATTTTAGCATTTTATGAATCGTATCAGCCAAACAACATTTCAGTGCCACTTCTTTAGCTTCCAAACATCCATGCAACAAAACACTGAGTAGGGTGAGCACATTTGCCGTTTCGTCGTACCATTGACTGTAATTCTAAGAAAATAGAGTTAAACGTACATTTTGTATTATAAAATACTCTTATCAGAATACCAATGCATAACGTTAACTGAATATTTATCCTGAATCGTAGAAAAGTAACTTTTTTAAAATTAGGTACCTTTTTTCCATAAAGTACATCCGACGAATTATTGTACTTCAACCCAAACTTGTGCAGTGTTCCCACCAATTCTGTGACTAATTTAGTTTCCATTGCATAATTTTTGGCGGAGCTGGACAGTGACAGTAAGGCTGCTAAAGCATTGAGTGTTAATAATTTTTCTTCTATATTTAAAGAATTTTCTAGAACTGTTCGAAGACTTGTACATAGGGCCGTTCCATAGGAAGTTCCAGTTTCTTTCCATTCGGAGCAAAGCACGGGATGCACACTTGGTTGACTAGTGTCATTTTCAGCTTGTTTCGACACCAGCATAGTTAAAAATCCACTTGTGAAATTTAAGGCGACTTGACGGCATTTAGCCAACGCTCCATGCTTCAACCAATCAATAAGTCGCAGAAATATAGTGTCCTTTTGAATCCAAATATTTCTTTCGAGATCTTCGAAATTTTGGCCAGCGTCAGAGCACAGAATGGAAAGAAGAGAGAAAATATTTATCCACAAACTTGAAAGAATATCCAGAGATTTTTCGTTTTCAAAATCTGAAAATATGTAATATTGCGTTAGTATTGTGCATGGCTGTACAATTTACAAGTCACTAAATATTTACAAGATCACAATACATTTTAAAATTAATGAATGTGTTCAAAATGAGTTACAACCCACCGGCTGGTTTTTCTATTACGAGTAATTGGACCAATTGACCCAGATTTCTTTTATCTCCAATTAAAACGACCACAATTGTTTTGTCAAATTGGGATAATGTGATTATAGCTTCCACAACACATGAGAGAGCAAAACAACAATCTAACCACCACGATAATTCCATATTTGTTGACAATTGGTGACTCCCAGCAATTCTACAAAACAAAAATCCGATTTACAATTGTTCTTTGTATATTTATTAAAAAGCTAGACATTCTTTTTGCGTGTTATGATAATATACCTGAATAAAAGTGGACATAGCCCAAATGAAGATACATCCTGGTGAAATGATTCAGGATGAAATACTCCCATATTGCTACTGCATATAGCAATAATAAGTTTACTAACAGCTGAGAGAACCTTCGGTGTTATCATGTGAGATACATCAGATCGAACATCTGTAAATAATTTTATGTTCACATTAATTTATTGTTTTTTGACAAGTTTTGTATAAATGGAACTACTAGAACAAAAATTGAAGTAAATACCCTGCCGTGGAGTTTCAACAGCATTAGGAGAGCAAAAAATTGTAGACAGCTGTGACTCCCAGCAAATATTGGAAAGTATATTCGTAATATCTTGAGCCACACTCCAATTTGGAAGCTTGAATGACGAATTAATAGCACCCGATTCCACAATTGCGTCCCAGGAGGTAATCAAATTAAGTAATACCCCAGCGGCCTTATGTTTCACCACAGAAGTTTCCTCCAGGTCCATTAATGCACTAAAATTATATAACATACAAGAAATCATTATTTGAGTAGTTTTCTTTAACAGTATTCGTATTGTAACGGTAATTAGGTACGTAAGGTCGTCTTTTAATATAATTAATTGATATTAAGTGTTATTGTCGAAATATTTGAGTTTACTTATAAGAAGCAATCCAAACATTCGATGGAGAATCCAGACATGCAAAAAACGTGGACATCCCGCTTGCATAACTCGTCAAAATTTGAGAAATCTGAAAATCAATCACAAAACAAATCGTAATAAGCGTACCCTTGTAAATTAATTTTGATAATAATCAAACTAATGGGACAAAACAAATAAATAAGTGATTAGGGTGAATACCTGAAAACCTGCAGCTCGAATACGAAGATCCTCATGCATCCACAAGGACGAAACAACCGAAATACACTTTCCAATGCCTTCCCATGCGGATTCTTTGTTTTGTACAGCTACTATTCCAATTAAATGCAACATTGACAGTGAAGCATAATACAGAACTCCACAACTTTTAAAAGAGTCTTTGTAACTTCCACCGTTTTCTTGAATTGATACAATAGCATCAGAGACTTCATACAAAATGACCAAAGTTAATTGGTTATTTTTCTTAAGACTCTCTGTTATACCAGGGAACGTCATTAAAATCGCAAAATTTTGTAAAACCGGGTGTAATATAGCTGAAATCAACAAAATATTTCCAATATTTTAATTGTTGTCAATTAAAACGGTTTAAAAGTACAAATTTTAGTTTTAGGCGATTTCATACCTGCACTGGGGTATCCATCCTTCGCGCTGTTATGTAAAATTTGACTTAAAGCCACAAACAGTTCAGTGACATATTCTGACACTTTAGATTTGTGTCTTGAGAGGATCACATGGTAAAAGTCAATCAAAGACCTAAACACTGACGGTGCGGTTGTTCCAGAATTGTAGCTATCTTCTTTCGATCCATTTTCGATTAAAAGACGCAAACAAGCACTTCCCTTTTCTAGACAGAGCGGAATGATCCAAGAAGTGACAAGAGCTGATTCCTGGACTGTACCAAGAAGGAATGTGCATAAGTTGAGGACTTTGATCAACAACTCTTCATCTTCAACACAAGTTGGCTCAACTGACAAAAACCGATAGAAGGAATCTCTCCAAGGAGCATCTCGACAAAGGGAATCCATAATTTCACAATCGGATCTAATGTTTAGAATCATCGGGAATAAGTACTGCCAGAGATCATCAATGGAAACCACGACAGATTTGTGATCAGTTGCATTTTGAACAGCCAAAAGTAAAATCTCGATATTTCGCTTAGGGACATTTGTAGAGAGCACTTTCATTTTATTCTTATTTCTTTTGCGAGGTTCCGAGGACGTATTGTTGTTACTACTGTCATTGTCTTGATTCCGACCTAATGTCCACCACGACTTGAAAATATTTTCCATTGGATATTTCCCAAATGATTTGTTTTTCTTGTCTTCGCCATCAGAAGTTTTTACAACTGGCACATGGGCACTGGCATATAAGTAGGGATCCGCAGCAAGAGGAATTTTGCACGTGTTTAGGAGGATTTGAGGTAACAAACATTTTTTGCTGTCGTCTGAAACTCGAATGTGTGGATGAAACACGATTAGAGTCATTAAATGGACAGTATCCAATCTGAATCGATCGTCTGCTCGTAATGAGAAAAGACCACAGGTTAAATTGATCAGTAAATCCTTGTCTTCGAACATCATTTTTCTGCTAGGGCCGCTACGGATTGCGATCAGTTTTAGAATTTGCACAGCCGGAGGCCACATGTCAAAGGAATATTTGTAATCCTTCTCAGACTAAAACAAAAAATTTACAATCAACATTTAGAATACAATTTTACAAACTGGTATTTACAATATTTATATATTATTATGATTGTATAAAAATAATTATAGAGCGACATATCAACTTACAGCTATTTTCACAATCATGTCCGAGATTAATTTTATGCCATCTTGACGAATAAATGCTTCATGAAAACGGACATCTTCTAGAAATATTGCCACTTGAGACAGGGCACTTCTACGAACATTAGATTCCAAGTCTTCCTCTCGACATACATCCAAATATTTCAATAGATTCCCTTTCTGTGAATAAAAATTTACTTTTCCTTAAACTTAATCCATATTAATTAATTAGGATTAATAAAAGTGAGTTTAATTTACAAATGCAGATAATCTGTTTAGTTTAGAAAGAGCAATAAGAATATACCTGATATGATTTATCTTTTCCTCCGGTATTGAAAACTTGAGCTATATCCAAATTACGGCCAACGTTAAAAATACTTGACAAAGTGTAATTGCTATAACTGGCGTATCTAAAAGTAGTTGCTCCCGTTTCTGTTGCACTTAACAATTTCATTAATCGATCGGATGCTTCCTCTTTTACTCGCATGTTGGACGAATATAACAAACGCAAATTGGAACAGAGTAACTAAAATGAAGAAAAAAAATATTTCGGGTAAAATAATGACCATTAGAGAACTGAAATTAGTTTCAGTCAGTAATTCGCGAATTCTCGATCAGTTATTTACACTCACCTCAATTTCATTTAGTCCATAATCATTCGACAGCGGATTGCAGAAATTAAGTACAGCTTTTCCAATTACGGTTTGCGGATCAGCTTGAGTTTCCAGAATACATACAAAACGTTTAAGGAGAGATAACACGTTAGCCCACAATTCACGCCCCACTACTGCTTTGCATTTCATAATGTACAAAATTATTTCTTCTGCACAATGCTGAACCTGTAAAACGGGTAATAATTATAAGATTATAGATTCTGTGAATTCAATGTTCTAAAATCTTAATAAATATCAATAACAGATACTTACATCGGCAACAGAATCCCGGATGGCAAAATTCGTCACTTGTTTCAAAAACTCCTTATGCAGTACTATGGACAATGCGAGAACTTCTTGTTGTGATTTATTTGAGCTTCTTCCAGGACCAAGATAGGATTTCGTAAGATTGGACAGCAATGAAAACACGATTCTCCTCACTTCATCATTAGGATGTGCCATTAATTGTAAAATTACAGAAATCCGTTCATCTGCACTCGGGATGAGATTACTGTACGTTGGATTTGTACACAGGGCAAAAGTCCTCTCGACGAAACGGGTAGTCAAAGTCTCCTTTTCAATGAATATTAAATATGGCATAGACTCCTTTGCAAATTGAAATGTTTCTGACGTCATATCAACTTCTTCTGACAAATCCAAAACGTTGCAAATTTCTTCAAGTCCCTTACAAACCAACTGCATGTGTTTCGAAGCTGGTTCGAGAGTTGACTCAAAAGGAATAACATATTGTAGATAATGGTTATAGACTTCAGGCCAATGGTGAAACAAACGGGGACAGCAAGATATTTTCTTAATGACTCGTCGTACATCCTTAGCAACTATAAAACTGTCATTATTCTTGTGGAGGCAATTGAAAATTGAACACATTCCAAGCACCAAGGCAGGCGTATTGATACTGTCCGAGTTTTTTTCATAACAATGAGCTAAATCTAAAAGAATATCCTGCAAGGACGTTGCTAAACTTTTAGAATCAACAGGAAAACAGCTGGAACATTTTAAAAGGGCGAAGGAAAAAGTTTCCAGCAAAATCCACAGTTGTGTTCCCTCACAGTGAAATAGGACGGCACGTGAAATTCCTTTCAAAATTTGAACTATGTTATCGATAAAGTAGTCTGTATCACCATTTTCCATTCCTTGCGAGGATAAACTCGACCTACTATAACCCACCGAAAATCTCTGCAAGAAATTTTTTTTCAAACGAATTAAGAATAATTTTTAAACTATTTCGTTAACCACCCACGACATAAAATTGGTTAGGATTGAGTTTGGTAGAAATTACCGGTTGGAAAGTTTGAAATTGATAAAACTCGCTCGAATTCATCAATACAAATCGTTGTCGAAGCAGACAGGATAGTTTTATCAATGTGTGTACTGCTGCAGGTTCTATCCGAATGTCGTCCCATAGCTGGCAGGCAACCTCAAGTAGACTCTACAAAATTAATAAATTAAAAATATCTGTAAGATTGAAATTACCAACAAATTAGAATTATTAAACTAATTTTCTCACCAAACTTAATGAAGATTCTTGTACAAATATTTCAGCAGGAAAGTCATTCAAAAGAGTGTCTCGGACAAAGCAAACAGTCATGAACACCACCTCGCTACTTTTAGACAACAGTGATTCAACAGTGGAAGATAAAAGTTTTCGATCAGCAGACCCCAAAACAGTTTTAGAAATTCCGAACTGACAGTTTTTAGTCCATTTCATCAGATCTGTAGAAAAAATTATCATTAGGAACAAGAAAATATACCTGTACACTTTACATAATAATTTCTTGGTTTTTACAAACACTTTTTTACTGTTAAAAAACTGACCTTTAGAATCCCATTCAACACGCTCCATGTCAGCTGATGTAATGTCTATTGCTGTTGTATGTTGTTCTTCGATGTTTCTGTTGCTTCTTACGCTGCTTTCGTTCCAATCAGAATTTTGCTCATTATCACAGTCTTCAACTCTGAAAGAATCAGCTACAGTTTTCGAAAAGCGTCTGTCTTCTTGCGTTAGGGAATTTCCCACCCCTAAATCCGAATTATCTGGGCATTCGTTCAGATTTATATCAAAGTTGCCAATATTAGCGCTAATTAAATTCAAGAGGCGATCGATAAGGACTCGTAACTCTCCCCCAACGTGAAGACGAAGCTTTGTTAAGAGACTGTCAATTTTCTCATTAACAGCAAGTCGACGAAAGCTTTCATGCTATATAAAAAAGCAGTAACAAGCTTCAAAATAATGTTGGCACATAGGCTATTACAATAATCAAATGGTTAAATAATAATTTGGGAATAATGGTATTTAGCCAAATATGAATAGTAGGTAATTAGTTAATCAGTATGTCAGATTTAATGAATATGTCAGGAATTGTATGGAATAAGTAGATAATGGATATACGTATTATAAGGAGAAGGACAGTGGAATCACTACAGAGACTAGACACAGACAATCTTGTTAATAAATCAGTTTTAAGAAGAGAATGAGGAATGATCAATATAAATTATCGATTATTAAGGAGATACCTGTGCAAGGCGATACAATAAGTCAATGACCAAAGGAATAGCTTCAGATTCGTCAAAATGTTTTGCAGAATTATTGGAGTTGTTTGGACATTCTTCCACTAAACTATTTTGCGACTCCGATTTGAGCCATTCGGACAGTCGGCTCAATAGATCAATGCGTTCACTCAAACTTTCAACACGGATGATTTTGTAGTCCAACTTTCTCAATAGACATTTCAAAGCCCGTAGTCGAATCTCAAACAACTCATGGTCTGTAAACAAATCAGATGTATTGTATATTAGCATAATATTCATAAAAACCGAAAAGTCCCGAACCTCACAACTCCCAATACCTTACTTATAAATAGCAAATAGCAACTCTCCACTCTCGGGGAGTCAAACCTGATTTCGGGATTTCGAATAAGCGGGTTGGATAATTTATGACCATTTACAGGTATTTTATTAGTATCATAAACTTCTGAATAATTAATGTTTCTTCGACATACCTAAATTAATGATGAGGTCGTCAATTCCTTCAATATTTCTTTGAGATAATGCATTTACGCCGACATTCGTCCTTTTTGTTGTTTCTACATTGCTCATATTACTGCAGCTGCAAAATCATAAACATAAAATAAAAATTCGTCTATCTAGATGAAAATTTTTATATTGATCAATCAAATTATTATTTTTCTATGCATTAGACAGTTACGGATAATATTGCTGCTATTTTAGTGCTATTACCTATATTTAGATCATTTGCGGACATGGATTCAGTGACTGTCTCGTCTCAGCTGATTGTGATTTTCGCTGCACGCACAAAAATGAGAGACAACAGAGGGATATTGGCTGTTGGAATTCAAAATACCGGTAGATATGTTCTAAATAAAGCTGACCCCACTTGATTATACTTATTTACAGTTTAATGGATTTTGAACTTCAACTTTACAACTTTCAAAATTATTATCTTACACCAAATTGACCAAATGAGTGAAGTACGAAGTATCTCAACTGCAGAGAAATGTTGATCCCGCTATCAACAGAAAATGTCCCGCTATTAAATATAGCGCCGTTGGAAGTTTCTCATTTCACATAAGACTCTGATGTAGTGCAACTTTTACAACACGGTTGTATCACTTTCATCTGGTTGTAGTAAGTTATTGAGATTATTGACTAGTATTGATGTAACATTTATTTAAAACTAATTCCATAGACATTAGTCAGTAGTAGTAGCGCTATTAATATTATAAGTAAAGCCCGGATATGTATTTCTTTATGTTCCTAAAATATTTACATTGTATGTATAGTAAAAAGAACCAAACGATTTACAAATTTTTGCAATTTGAGCTTAAATTGAGCAATTTAGGTGTGAATATGCCAATTAAAATAAAACTGAACTCAAGTACAAGGGTGTAGCTAGGCGGATGCACAGGGTGTACGGGCACCCTCCAGAATATGTGAACTTACACTAGATATTTTTGAAATTTTCAAAAAAACAAGCCAAAAGTATAAAGTTTGGCTCCAGAATAACAAAAAGTAGTAACATTTTTCGAATTTAGTTTTGTTTCCCTTTAGCCCAATTTTTGCTCCAATTTTTTGCGCTACTTGAGCAAAAGAGCATTTATAACTGTAAGATGACCGTGTGACCCCCACAAATGGCAATACTAGTTACTCGCCTACAAAATCGTACCCATTCACTAAAACCGAAACATCAATTCACAATAAAATGACGGCATATATATTTACTTCTGTTGTGCACCCCAATTTATAATCCTGGCTACGCGCCTGAAACTTGATGTAACATTTGAATAAATAACTATCCAGGCTTTACTTATGCGCCATAGTTAGATATTATTTTATTTTAGTACTGCAAATTATTTCAACTGTTTCGTTTTAATCATATCATTATTATGATTTTATGTAACATCACATTACATAGAAAGCTTTTTAATCAGTATGTTCCCATCAGATGCAAAATGTCTTTGGCAGATTTATTAATACACCCAAAATGCTCATGTCGTGTCGTATGCTTAATACTTACCCACTTACTACAAAAAATCAATGCAAACTTTTCAACAGCACATGAAAATGGCACTTGATTAAATACGTGGTTTTTCCTATCCCATTTGTAGACGAAGGCTACATTGTTAAATCAATAAGAAGGAATCGATTTTCTAATACTGTGAAATATTATAAACAATTTGGCGGTGTTCCCAATTTGCAACACTACTAAAGTAAGCCATAATATAGTTTTTGTGTTTTGCTTCTTGGATGTAAGGGTGATGTCTGATGTCTGTCGTCAACCATAATCACTAAATTATTTCGATGAGCTTAAATAAATACTAAACAATTATATCAATCTGAATTGAACTGCGAATATCCAGTTGCATTTTGCTTATTGTTTCTTGGATATGCGAAATATGAATATTCTCGATATTCTTTAATCATCGACGAAAAATATATTTTTGTGACAAATACAATAATATTTCTAATTTCTATATATATATATATACTGCTATAGTATTGGCATAGTTTTTCAATCTCCCGCCCCGTCCCTATATAGTTATGTATCTCAATGTTGAAGGAGTGGGAGAAATAT
>JABASD010005563.1:0-12122 GCA_019776165.1 Pogonognathellus flavescens
TGAATCTAAATCGATTCTCTTGCTTTAAATACTGACAATTGAATCTAAATCGATTCTCTTCGCTTCGCGAATCCGAGTCTTTTAGTTTAAATACTCGACAAGGAACCGAATCGGTTTCTTCTAGTTTATATACTTGGAAAGGAACCGAATATGTTTCTTTTAGTTTATATACTCGGAAAGGAACCGAATATGTTTCTTTTAGTTTAAATACTCGGAAAGGAACCGAATATGTTTCTTTTAGTTTAAATACTCGGAAAGGAACCGAATGTGTTTCTTTTAATTTAAATACTCGGAAAGGAACTGAATATGTTTCTTTTAGTTTAAATACTTGGAAAGGAACCGAATCGGTTTCTTTTAGTTTAAATACTTGCGATTGTTTCAAATCCATTCCTTTAGTTTAAGTACTCACAATTCTTTCAAAATTCATTCTTTCAGTTTATATACTCTAAAGGATACCACTAATTATGTCGAAACCAATTATTATCGTTTAAATACACAGATTTAATTCAAAATTGACTTTTTAGTCTAATTACCCACTATTTTGTAAAAAGTCCAGTTAAAAAGTTACAATCGTCAATATATGGGAGGCTACTACTACCTCGTGAGGTCCTTAGGACTGCTTGATGTTAGTTTTTTATACTAGGATTTGAGATTGCGTTATCTCAAATCAAAACAATAATGTATGTAATATAATAGGTACTGTAAATAAATTTGTAATTGCATACAAGAAAATTTCAATGTTGAATTAATTTCTTTATGTGAGTAATTATAATATTGTATGATTGTATGTAATGTGTGCATGTAACCGATTCAAAATCTTCTCACTTCATTCATGTTCAAATTCGAGTTTGTATTCATGTGGTATTGACTCTGGAGGAAGTTTCTGTAACAAATAGTCCATCCAGGTTTTTGAATTCGAATTGAAAATCTGAAGTTTTGACACAGTATGGGCAGAAAGAATTGGCTTAATGAATTTGAAAGCTATCGAGAAAATAGTAGGAGCTGAAATCAAAAAGTAAAAACTCATACAGGATTTTAACTATTCTTGAGTGTTGAGACATAAAATGCAATAAATATTTTATGCAAACAAATGAATCTTGTATTTTACTATTTAAAATGATTAAGTTTTGCAGAATCTCAGGATAGTTCTGAAACAAATGAAATAATAAAGGTATGAAGTAATATGGATACAAAAAATGGTGAGTAGATTTTATACGCTTGTTTTGTCGGAGTCTGAGAATTACCATTTCCATATCTTGAAAACTTGCGTATAAGCATTGCATCGCTATCAACAAATGAAACTTGTTTCAATAATTTGCTACATTAACATTGAAGTATTGTACACATTTATAAAAAGGTAGACACGTTTCTTACTTTCACGATGTATTACTTGCCGTAAACTTAAATTTTTCATATCAAGAACGCTGATAATTTGACTTTTGTGATTTCTTTTCGCTAAATCTACAGATTTTTCAAGCATGTGATAAACAAATTTTGTAATATCATCCTTATAATTTTGCTCAACACATTCTTTGCCTCTAAAGTTTCCCAAAGGTAACCACATAACTGTGAAAGAAAAAAGTTATTTTATTTATTAGGCTCGTACAATTTCATGCATCCATCCTATATATGCATCAATGATACATAATATAATATGAAATTGTACCTGCGTTGTGTGCATTATCTGATTAATATTAATTGGGGCAACGCGATAAAAATATTACATGCACTGAACATTATTAGTAAATTGTTTAGAAATTACATTAGTGACATTGGCTGCCCTTTAACAGTGCCAGTGTGATTGATTGAAGAACAATAACAATTAAATTGTTAGTCTCATTATTTATTGTTTACCAATAATTTAAAGTGGGCTAAATTTTATTCAGACCTGGTCTGCCGTCGTGGTCATATCCAGTGAAACTGTAAGTTATTCTGAATTCTTCGGAAAGCTTTATTGGGGGAGTCCAAAACAAATACTCTGATATATTGTTGTCCTCACGCCATTTCAAAGACTGAGAAGTTAAAAATTACAACATGTAAACAATTGCACAAGATGATTTATAAAGATAAATATACTTTTCGAGAGAGTTAAAACAATTCACCTTTCTCATCATTTCTTCTGCCTTTGTAGGATTTCTGTCTCGTGCTGAATTATCAAAATAATTTTATTATTATTTTCAAATCGAATAAGCTAGGTACTTAGTTTTATAGTTCAAAATTAGCGAATTCAATCTTTAAGCTGTTGTAACCTCTTAGAAATCTTAAGGAAGTTTCTTCATCTTGATTCAAATCCGAAGTATTTCTCATAAACTTGCACATGTAAAGGTGTACAAAAATAGGGATTATTTAGATATATCTAAGATGTAAGTACCTTTGATTCGCCAGTTTATGTTAAAATTTACTTCACGAACAATTACATATAAATAAACAAAAACGTACACCTACCTCTGCTAACGCCTCCTTCTCATCTACTACTATCATCATTCTAATTATTAGGCTTTTATTGTAACTTTCCACGATAAACAAAGTAGGTAATTGATTTTGAAAATGAACAATTTAAATTAATTAAATATTTGTTAGAGAATTAAACATACACTGACACCTTATAAGTATCAGCCTTATCTATACCACACATACTATATATACATGTGTGTGTCAGGTAAAACGGTAGAAAAGCTTTTTGTCTAAATCCTACCTTACACCTAAAAATGATGTAATATTTATATTAGATAATTGCACGGTTGAATGAGAGGGGGGGGGGATTATTTTTATTAACGCAAAAAATAATCACTGACATACATAATCAAGTATGTTAGCCTCACATGACTCAGTATTGGAAAACCCCAAAGGAAATTCATGAAAGAAAATTTAATACTTTCAGATTTTATACCTATGCTTTTAGGTATAGCTGTACGGGGTACGAGAGTAAACAAGCAGGTTTTGCAAGATAACTATCTTTAGACGCGTAACATCCCTATATGGCAATAATTTTCTCACTGCATTTCAACTTATAGACCATATTTATGGCATTTTCCAATTGAAATTCATATCTGTAATAAACTTTACAAATATTACAGTAGTAGCTATTGAATAATATTATTTATTACAACATAAATTTTGTAAGTTATGTTCCTCATCGTTTCGATTCAAGATGCTAGAATGCACCGTATTGGCACATATCTTCTTCAATCATCATTCTTCTTCAATATATTATGCAATGTTGCAAACAGAAAATTATTGACTATTGCTCCAAATATTATAAACACAATAGAAAATGGACAACTTAATTTTTTGGTGTAAAAAACCGTAAATTTACTGAAGAGATTTATGTACCAACACTCTATTTATTACTTCAACCTCTTACGAAGTATACAGGTAATAATAGTACGGTGTATGTAATGACAATGAGTAATGAGATTACGGCATAAAATAATAACACATTTAAGTTTCCACAAAAATGTATGATGAAACTGCTTTAGTTCTTATAGTCTTAGGGCATATGTATATGTTCCATGTGAATTTCACTCCTTGGAAAGAAGTTAATTGTAAAATTTTGCTTGTCATTTTATTACATCCGAGTAATTGTACCTGTACAATACTACAAACCACAAACACTACTTCTAGGGATACCTACAGATATCTATACATTCCTATAAAAGTTGTAAGTTGTAAACTGTATAAAAGTATGCGATTCGCATTTGAGTATGGTTTACATAGTTTGTACAAAAATGAATGAAATGATGAAATCATGCATCATCGTGAACAATAACATTCGAAATAACAGACTCGTCTCCAGAAACACTTGAAGTGCTTCTTCTGCTGCTGACAGCTAATACTTTCTCTCGCATCTCTGAATAGGCCAGGGGACTAGGAACCGCGTCCAGCAAACCTTGAACCACATCTTCACTGCAAACATATAAGATTTAGATTTATATCATGTCACCTGAGATAACCATAAGATACTCCATGGCATTTCATTCGACTTACTCGGAATTTACAATCTCTTCCGATTCCTGTTGTGCAGTAACTACGATTCTTGGTTTGTTCACTCCGGAAATATCTGAAACTCCCCTTGAGCCTGGTCTTGGAGACCTTAATGAAGGTGTTCCTCCGTGTACATTGTTGAATTTTAAGCCGAAAATATCTCCAATTCTATGTTCCAGAATGTTTACATACAGGGCAGCATTTCTTGTCGATATTTGCTGTTGATTTCCTATGAATAAGCAAACACGATTATACTACATGCACTTACTGAATTGCAAACAATTAAATTGAATTTGCACAGGTATGTAATTAAGAGATACAAAACATGAAATACCCCCTAGAAGGTCAAGCACGGGAGCTGTGCCGGTGCAATCAGTAATGTTGAAAAGTCTTTCAATCATCCGAACTATATCTTCCATTAGGCATTTGTGTTTTGTGAATTCTGATTGAATGTAACGATAATTACTGCCCAATTCATCCAATTCTGCCTGCGAAATTACATAAAAAGTTCATTTCATTTTTATTACCTATTACATATTTTTGAAGAAACCCAAGATTTTATTACCTAATGACATTATAGTTAAAGCAATGTTTGTACAAATATTTTATTTTCCTCCGGTGGTTTAAATAGGTATAATAGTATATTATGTAGGTGTATAAGCATACTTGTTTTTTTATGATTGCGAAATTTTTGGCTTGATTTCTTTCAACTGTTTCCTGTGTGTATCTTTTAATATCTTCACGAATGCCACTTGTCTCATCTTGCAAAGCCTCCACCTATAGTAATTAGTGTACAAATTGATAAATCCCAGACTTTGTATAATTCGAAAACAGACATTATAGTTGAATAAATAAAGCGAAACTATTACAGGTATGTATGTAGGCTATGTAATATTAAATTACTAACTTCGTTATTTAGATCGTTAATGTATGTGAATCTATTTATATTGTCATGTTGAAGATCTGCAAATTCTTGAACTAAATCTTGAATTGTTTGCGTTTCTGGAGTAAGTAGTTTTCCGAAATTCATGCGATATGATTCCAAGGTCTCATCCAGAGTTTGTTCCTTAGCATGCTCCAAGCGACCTAGAAAAGAGAAAAAAGAGAATAAACATAAGTACCTAATATTATTCAAATATACACATCTCAGTTTTCAGAGCACTCGAAACATGAAGTATATTGCATAATTTGAAGAGAAACTTCGTTTATTAAATAAAATTACTCAGTCTTTCTACATCAGTTTCCAGGAAAAGGCGTTCTTTGTTTTTTGTGCTCATAAAGTCCAGGAGCTTTTCTTCATGTCGAATAATACGCCCCAATTCACTGATTTCCATGGTGTACAATTTCTTCTCTTTTGCGTTCCTTTCCATTAAAGCCTCTCCTTTTGCTACGGCCTCTTCCCTATATTTTAAAATGTTTAGTACAAAAGAAAATAAGTAAAAGAAACAATTAGGTTAATTAGTTTACAGGCAATTTTATTATTTTTACTGAAGGAACATGTAAATAGCCCGTTGGGCGTGGGCCACTACCTTTGATCATACGCGTTTGTAGCTTGGTCTACTATTTCTGCCACTTGAGCCTTCACTTTCTCACATTGCCTCTCGAGCTGTATGTTTTTATCCATTACTGCAATGTTCTGTGTTAGAATTTCATCGATCTCATTTCTCAACTCTGTATTGCTGGCTACGACAGCATCAAATTGCCCTGTCACCTTTACAGTTCAAAAGTTTCATAAAGGCACAGATACAAAAAATTTAATGCTTTAATGTCCTATATTTATGAGCAATTAGATATTAACTGTTTCAAGCTTTTTCTTGAGAATGAATTCTTTTTTCTCCAGGACAGGCAAGGGCAAATCATCTTCCTTTTCCAAAGCTTCCAATTTCGCTTTTAACTTTGCAACTCGACCTGCAGTCAAATTTAGTTTCTTTTCCACCTCTAAACTCAGTTTTGTTTGCTGTTTGACATCTTCGTCCATTTTCTTGTATTTATCAATCACTTTGATTAATTTGGCTACGTTTGCTTTGTCCTTTTCTTTGCTATACTTGCTCTTAAAAACATCCAATTCACCTTGCAACTTTAAATTTTCCTTTTCGATAGCAGCCATTGTTTTCCTGACAAATCATATTTCATATAGGCACGTATAGGTATATTAATAATTGAAATTGTTAATACAATTAGGGATGTTTAGAATTTTAATTGTTACCTTTGATGAGCAATTGCTGCATTGGATTCATCCAAGTAGGCTTTCTTGTCATTTTCCATAAGCCGAAGTTGCCTTCCGAGTCGAGAGCATTCCTCTCGCGCTAATTGTTCTGTATTGTCTTCGTTTTCTGTTGTAATAGTCTCCGCTTTCCTTCCACCGCTGGCCATTTCAGAAGTAGCACAAAATAAGTCAAATAGAAATCAGGGAATTAATAAAATTGAATTTAAATATTTTAATCTCTGTAAAATAAAACGTAATTATAACGATTGTTATTTGCACAGTAATAAAGCAATTGGGATTCTTTAGCCGAAAATTTCCAGTGGTAGGAGATACGATTTTGTTGAATGGGGAAGAGATCAATAAATATTATGGCTCTATTCTCATAGGAGGGGAAATACCGATAGCATATCCATTACTAATGCATGACAACATGACACCAAGTTCATTGATCAAACAGATTCCTATACACCTCGTAGCTTTGCAAGGAATTGCTATTACAGTTTTCACTCGTATGTAGCTATACTTTATAAAAACTTTGCTGCATTTCTCAGTTTCATTAGGTGCATGACTCAAGATTAAATTTAGATACAGAGCAATCGAATGAACTAAAAAAATTCTCCAGTCAAGTCTCAATACTTAAGTAAGAAATATAATATTATAGTGTTGATAAGTTGTTAAGATAAATTGAGGTTGTAGCAATGAACCTGCTTTATAAATAGTTTCCCATTTAAAAAAAAATGCAATGAAAATCATCGACGCATTTAGTATTTGCAAACACACCGATATACTTACACATACTTTTAAATATTAGGTTTTGTATACAAAGATAAAGAAACGATATACCTAAGTGTATACAAAAACTTGAGAGCATCATGTGACATAATGTGAAAAAGAGGTTGAATGCTAATTAGTTAAGAATTTAGGATGAAGGGGAACAAATGAGGGGATTAATTACTGAATCTTGGCCAAAATGGCTGGGAGATGATTTCACTCAGGGGTTAAATTTACATGTTTAGCAGCGCGTCCATTTTCAATTAGTCACATAATGAAGAGTCTGCAGGCAGATAGGCAAATCCTAGTGCATTCTGTGTTTATATGTGGCATTTGGTTGAATGCATCGATGAACAGTTATTTAACAGGGCAAGGCAGATCAAGTGCACATTATTTTTGGCTACGGGTAAACTATTTTGTAAAATACAGAGAGAACAGAAAGAATTATATCTTCCTCGAATGGCTTACAGTACAGGGTTAAACAAATCTTTTGTATGTATAAGAATTTGTACGTATACCTATATATGCTTACAGTGTGACAGTGGCAGTATATCTAGTATAAATCGTAATGAATTCTGTAAAATTTCATTTAATTAATCAAATATTTTTGTAATGCATGCAAAGATACATATAAACACACACACACACACACACATAAGACACATAAGACACATTAAAGTCAAAATGTCTTTGCATATGTCTATGTGCAACATTATTTTTATAAGGTATAAGGTAGTAGTTGACTATTGCTATTACTGGTACTATACTAACCCAAGGTATATACAAGAGAAGTGATAGAATATATACTACATTATATAATCAAGGGCGTATTTAAGGCCCACGAACCCCTTAAAAATGGGCAATTAAACAAGTTTTTATGTGTATGGGCTGTGCGGGCGGGCTCCTTCTAGATTTCTAGGGCCTCCACCATTACCAAATCATAGATACACCCTTACATGCAATATAATTTAACGCTTGTAACAAAATAAATAATTTTATCAAAGAGTTCAAGGCGTAACTAGAAATTTGTAATGGGGGAGCTCGAGTCGTCTAGGGGAAGCTCTGAGGCCAAAAATTGACAAAATTTGCCAAATAACCCATTTTTTCGGAATCTGGTTGGGGGAGGCTCAAGCCCGGTAAGACTACATGTTGATGGTAGATACGCCCTTGAAAGAGTTCATTGTTGATTGGCTTACTGATATTGCTTGATTGAGTCTAAATGTGGGATTTTTACATTTAATTAAGTTTAATGGCAATCAAATAAGGAAATGACCTACAAAATTAAAAGAAAAAGAATAGTATGTGGAAAAAACCGTATTTCCTTATTTGTTATGATAAAGTATGTCGTACGGAACCTGAAATGAGTTAAATGAAAAGTTATATAATTTTCTCCTTTTATACAGTATCAGTCCTTTTTATTTCATCTTATTTGTGATCAATTGTAATTCGGCAAGGATTTCATCAGAAGCATGCACATCTTGATACATTTTCTAATACAAACAAAATCTGATATAAAAATACATTTGAAAAATATGTAAACAAACTGATTTTACAATTACAATACATTACAATTTCCACTGCTAATATTAAACTACATAAATAGCGAATTCATGTGCATAAGTAATTTAATAATATTATGTATGTTAGGGATATAATAAGTAATGTTAGTTTGACTTTCTCATATCGTATTCTCAATCTCCTTGAAATGACCAGCCATCATCGTCGAAGTCATCTTCATAAACAGTAGTATTGGTACTGCTCGAGGCCACGGGTGAAGCCCGATAACTTGACAGAGAAACTTTTACATCCCTTGGAATTCTACATGTCACCGTCGCTTTGTCAGGGTAAATAGGTATAAATTCAGGAAGAGCTGGCTTGGGACGGAAAAGCAACGCCACATGTTGTGGTTCCAAGTCTACTTCTCTCTCTTGCTGCGGAATGTGCGGAATATAAATCAGAATTAACATTAACATTAACTCCAAAATAGAAAATATCCGAATTTTACTTTCACACACAGACAAATGATTTCGTACCTCATTAAGCAGTGACTTTGCCACTTTTGATTTGATCTCCTCGTGACGCCTTTCTTGACGTTCCGGTGGTGTAATGTAATTTGCATACTTTTTGCTTTTCAATCCCCATTTGTACATTAAATTGTGTCTTTTATTTGTTTCCACGTTCGTCTTATCGAAAGTTGTCACAGGATGATTGTGTCCAGGAACAGGTACAACGTCCAAGTCTTCCATGAATTGGCAGACCGTTTGGTACGCACAGCGGTTTAGTTTGCCCAGGGCACAATTTAGAACCACTTCCGGGTACTGCAATAAAAACAATGTTTTAAAAAGAGTTACAGAATGAAATAAATGTTCGTATGTAACTAATAATTCAGCGTTTTATAGTGGGCTTACATTCTGGTGATGAAAACAACATAGAAATTCCAGGCATGCCCAGTTTAAGTTATTCAACATTTCTCCTGCTTGTTTCTCTGTAGCCAATACACAATTTATCCGGGTAATTATAGGTTCAGATTCAGAGACAGTACTATCAATGGATTGCTGTGGTGTGATTGTTGGCAACACGGTAGAGTCTAATACTGAGTCGGACGTGTGGCTTTTCCCTGAAATACTTGAATAATATTTGTCTGTGCCGATGTCTCCTGTGGATTCGTATAAAATTGAATTCAGTCGCCGAGGAAGTTCACTTGGGTCGGTAATGCTACCTTCTCGAAGCAAGGTCTTAGTAATAGCACATCTTGAAATTTTTATAAGAAGAAATTCATAAGGATGCACGTCGAAAGTGTTTTTAATTTCTGCAAACAACACAAACATTTTAAATTACATTTTATATAGCATTTAATTCCTCGTTTTTAATTTAAAGAACTTAAATTCTCATTTTTACCAATAGATTCACACAACCAGTCCAAACACTTATAAATCTTAGGCATATGCTCTCGGCGGCAGAACAGATAGCCAGGAGCATTTACACTGCTAGTATGCTATTAGGAAAACAAAACATCAAAGGCACAATTAAAATAAAATAAACTTAGGTTTGTAATAATTCAAAATCCTCGATATTTCAATCAGATCACACTGTTTTTGAACAAGTTTTTAAATAAAACCTTTTTAGCGAAATCTTTGATATCTCGGACAATTTTTTGATAATTACGGCACTCTTCGTCAAAAGGTGGTGTTGGTAAGTACAATCTATCTGCGCTTTCACTAGACTCGAGGGCCATACCCACTGGAAAGTATACCTAAAAATATTATTTTAATTTTGGGATTATTTAAGGCATTATTTAAGATTATGTTGAGATATCTCGAGAACAAATTAAACATACCAGGATCAATGATGGCGCCGTATTGATCTATGACACCGTGTCTTACAGAAAAAGCCACCAACGCAACCTCTGCTGGAATACATTGGAGTTGATCTGTCTCACACCACTTTTCGAACGAAATAAGAATGAACGTCACGTCCGCAATGTTTTCGCATTTTAGAAAAATTTCATTTATCTGATTCTCCAGGTACTTGTTGTAGTAGATCATTAGCTTATTCCTTGCTCTGACTTCATTTGCCCTATAAAATAAATAAGTAATAAAAGAAAAAATTATTTGACAATATTGAAACCAGTTTCCGGTGAAGGATTAGAAGAAGGAAACATAAACTACTTACTTGACTCCGATCAAACTCCCGGAAATCCCCTCTAAGGTTTGGTAAAACAGTCCTCTGCCGATATAACGTGATTTTGCCAGGTTATTTTCAATTTCCTCAGGAGAAGTTAAATTTTCAGGAAAAGCCAGCTTAACAATATCCACCAAATTGCCTTTACCATCAATGGGACCATCTTTTTTTACTTCTGAATTAAAACAGTCCTCTGCCGATATAACGTGATTGTGCCAGGTTATTTTCAATTTCCTCAGGAGAAGTTAAATTTTCAGGAAAAGCCAGCTTAACAATATCCACCAAATTGCCTTTACCATCAATGGGACCATCTTTTTTTACTTCTGAATCATCGCAGTCTGCAGAATAATTGGCTGCAACTTCAAACCGACGCCTATCCTTTGCATCCATTTTCTAGTTTGACAGCAATGAACATTTAATTAAAATTACAACGATAATTATTTCTGCGTATGAAGAAAAAGTTTACAAAACAAATTAGAGGTATCGTGTTAAAGAGGTACAGAATAAATGCAACAATTTACCGTCCATTCTTCCTTTACTTCATCAGCTACTTCCTTCCATCCTCCCGGAAAATTCTGACCTTCTGCTTCAAGTTCTGGTCTTCTTTTCTGCATGAAATGGAAAAACGCGTTCCTCTTAGGAGACATGATTGGTAGGATCCTGGATGAAAACTTGCGTGTCCCCACAGTTAATTCTTCTAAGCTTGGGAGTTCAAATTTAGACAGTTGTAAGAAAGTGGTTGAATTACTTGAGGAGAGTTTTGGGCCAATTTCTCAATTCCGACTGATTCGTTTCGAATAATTTTTCCGTTTATATAGGCTCGTCGGAACAAAGAAAATCATTTGGTAGTAACTGACACTAGTACGAAACCAAGCTCAATTCGAACATGTGCAAAGCCTCCATTTGTTGAATTTAAAATGAAAAGGAATGCGAAAGAATCACACAGGAAAGTAGAAGACAAAGAAATGCTTTGCGTTGCGCTGTCCTTCCCAACTTTCTTTTTATTTGGTTTGTCCATTCTTTGTATCCTTTCTGTAGGATTGAAGTCCCTTTTTGTAAAAATGCTTTTACTAGAGGAGGTACCTACTAAGAAGTAAAATGAACCAATCAATGCGATCGTTCAATTCAAAGAAGTTCTTTGTATTGCACTGTGTCTCTCTCAACTTAATTTTATGAACACATTCTTTTCTTTTCTGAAATCTTTCTGCATGCTTAAAGCAGGGTAGGTATAACTATAACTAGTATAACACCTACTTCTTAGTTAGTATTTGTCATAGATGCTTTTTCGACCCAGACTTTTACACACCAATTTTATTAACGAAACCCAGCCGACATTATAGAAGAACGGCTAATTAATTAATTAATAATTGTGCAGATTTCGTATGAAAAATAATCCTTTGTTTTAAGTTTAATAAATTATAATTTTTCTTCGCACCACAATTAAATCAATTGATATATACAGAGTTGTATTATTTGGAAG